>JADGKE010006616.1:0-10091 GCA_026954515.1 Cladochytrium tenue
ACACACCCATGCTGTTCAGATCTTCGTTTTGTTCAGCAGTCTCTTCGCGGCCACCCCCCCCCCCCTGCTTTCCATCCTATACCTCTCCTTCCCCTCATATTGTTGGTGGGAGGTAACGCGATTTATTGACCAAATCTGCTGCATTTTCATCATCACCACCACCCGAAATTTGAGAAACACAGACGACGGCGCTTGCTGTCCTGCCACGGCTGACCAACGGCGGTGCACGACTCTCACACAACCTCTCCCGCCCTAACCTCCACTTTCGTCTCTCCAAGTTCGAGATGGCTTTGCTTGCATCTTCTGCGTCAAGCCTGTCGCAGGAGCGCATGCTCAAAGTCGCCAAAGCGTGGGGGGCGTCTACGGACACACTCAAGTCCGTCATCACCTCAACGTGCCCGGCGCCGTTCCAGGCTGTCCTGACCATGGTCGTGGACATCCTCTCATTTTTTGCAAGTACCTATTGCAAGCTTGTGGCCAACCGCGAGGATGCCGAGAAGCTTGCCCGCGCCTGCGAGAGCGCCGGCACGTCCATCGGCCAGCTCGTCGCACGCCTCCCTGACTTTGCCTCAGATCCCTCTGTCAGCCAACTCCACAAGCTACTCAAAGACACCTACCAGTACGTCAGAGGAACCTTGACTCCTCCGCCGCGTCGCAAGAAGCAGTGGATAATGACACTTAAGTCTGCAGCAAATGTCACGGCCGTCCGGGAGAAGCTCAGCGCCTACAAAGACGACATCCGCGAGCAGCTGAACCTTGTTCTCCTCGCCACAGCGGTTAATGTTCGTGTCGCCGTCGCCGATCTCCCCGGGGATGTGTGGAGAGCGGGCGAATTGGCCATGGCCGAGTCGTACAGGAGGATCGTTCACGAGGAACTCGCGCGCTTCGAGGCCATGCGTGAACAGGTCCGGTCCCAACACAGCCTACAGGGCGTGCTGCCAAGCGCTGTTGCTGAGAGGAAAGCCGACAAGCTGAGCGACATTGTGTTGGCTGCACAACATCGCAAGACACTGCTCCAGGAAGATATCGTGCTGGGCAACATGACTTTGGAGCAGGCGGATGTAAATAAGATCTATCAGACTGTTGACCAGCTTTGTCAAGAGGCAAAGAAGGTCGCTGAGGAGCTGAAGCGGCCTTTGACGTTCGAGGACTGGATGGTTGACTCCGACGCTGTTGCGTACAATCCAGATGACGTCGACACCCGCCTCGGTGAAGGCGCCAGTGGCGCAGTCTACTGCGGTCAGATGGACAACCAGAGCGTGGCCGTCAAAGTCTTCGACATTAAGGGAAAAACGTCGCGGCAGATAGAGGCGGCGATCAAAAAGGAAATTGAAGCTTGGCGCCGAATCTCGGACCACAAGAACATTGTGTCGCTTCTTGGTGTGTCAACAAAAGTAAAGTACTTCGTTGTGTCGGAGCTCTGCCACAGTTAAGTCCGAATTGTCAAGGTTCCTTACAATCTCTGACGCTCGTTGCCAGATGGCACTTCACGAGAGTATCTCAGCCTCCTTCGCGCGGAAGAGAAAAGCTGGCAGCAGGAACTTGTCAATGTGCTCACTGACGCGGCCGAGGGTCTCCAGTTTCTGCACAAGCAGAGCCTGGTGCATCGTGACATCAAAGGCACCAACATTCTTGTCCGCCAAGACGGCACAGCTGCAATTGGGGACTTTGGCCTCACCCGCATCATCGGGATCATGTCCACCACGTCATCGGGCTTTCAGAGAGGCACGCTAAACTGGGCGTCACCTGAGCAGCTAACTATCAACGACGCGCGCATGCTCACTGCCAAGACTGATACATGGAGTTTTGGGATGACTGTCATAGAACTGCTGAGTGATAAGGAACCGTTTTCCGACACGATGGACGTGAAGGAAGCAATCACTACCGGTGATATCAAGTCACACTTGCCGACTGACGTGCCTGGAGAACTGAAGTTTCTCGACACGATCATCACAGGCTGCTGTAAGAAATCGCCGGCCGACCGACTCTCAGACGACGCCATTTTAGACCAATTGAGTAGCGGTATGCCAGTGTCTCTCTCTATCTTTATTGACTCTGTAATTTTTGCATCTCCCAGGCATGCCACTGCGGAAACTACTCAACGAGACACCCCGTCTCGTCGAACTTCTGGCCAACGAGAGCGACGCACTCCTTCTGCGGCGTGTCCTGGAGCTCATCGTGCTGCAGCGGGACCCACTCACGCCAGCGAGCATTGCAGCGCTACTCGGCACCGATCAATATAAAATAGACGGTATTATAGACACCCTCCAGCCAGCCCTGGAAATAGACCATCGCAAACTCGTGCAGCTGAAGGACCCCGGCTTTGCCAAGTATCTTACCGACGCGCGGCGTTGTACGGACCCGCGTTTCACAATTGACAAGACGGCGGCAAACCTGCGTGTCGCCGCTCTATGCCTCGAGCTGCTGTCGCGGGAGCTGCAGCCAAACATGTGCCAGTTCCGGAACGCTGTGGAGGCGTCCCGGGACATTGCAGACATGGGCTCCTCCGAGCGCAAGGAGCTATACAACCGGATTCCCGCCCACATCGCATACGCTGCGCGGTTCTGGGTGGATCACACGACAGCGGCGGTTATGCAGAATGGGGTCAGCCCTAATGTGCGGCAGTGCATCGAGTCGTTTTCCACGACGTCCATGGTATTCTGGATTGAGGTGCTAGCGGCCGTTGGTGCGCTGGACACGCTGAAGGCAGCAGCAGCTGGCCTCGCGCCGCTCCTCACGGACTCAAAAGATGCACTCGCACTGTTCACGGAGGCAGCAACTCTTCTTAAAAGGTTTCCAGAGCTCAGCAGCGGCAGTCCCGCGTGCGTGTATGTCTACGTCATACCCCGTTTGCCGCAGGACAGCGCGATGCGCAGGCTGCTTGAGGGCACCGCTGTCCTGCCTTTTCCCGTTTCTGTCGCTCAGCCGCCGTCATTTGAGTCCATGACGCTTTTGTGCACGCTGGAGGGGCACTTTGATGCGGTACGTACAGTTGCGTTCAGCTTTGATGATCGCACTGTTTCAACGGGGTCTTTTGACAAGAATATCAAGCTATGGGATGTGGAGGAAAGGAGACTGCTGCAGACTCTGGAGGGGCACTCTGACAGGGTGTATTCAGTTGCGTTCAGCAGTGACAGCCGCACACTCGCGTCGGGGTCTCGGGACAAAACAATCAAGCTGTGGGAAGTAGCGACGGGGCAGCCGCTGCTGACTCTGCAGGGGCACTCTGACGGGGTGTATTCAGTTGCATTCAGTAGTGATGGCTGCACTCTTGCATCGGGGTCGCATGACAAAACAATCAAGCTGTGGGAGGTGGCGACCGGGAGGCTGCTGCACACACTTGAAGGGCACTCTGATGTTGTGGAGTCAGTTGCATTCAGTAGCGACACCCACACTCTCGTATCAGGGTCGAGGGACAACACAGTCCAGCTGTGGGAGGAAGCAACAGGGCGACTGCTACCCACTGTAAAGGGGCGCACTCTAAAGGGGCATACTAATTGGGTGAAATCAGTTGCGTTCAGCAGTGACAGGTGCACTGTCGCATCGGGATCTAGAGACAAAACAATCAAGCTGTGGGACGTGGCTACAGGCCTGCTTCTGCACACTCTGAAGGGGCACACTGAAGCGGTGTATTCAGTTGCGATCAGCGGTGATGGTTGCACCGTCGTGTCAGGCTCGGAGGACAAAACAATCAAGCTGTGGGACGCGGAAACGGGGCGGCTGCTTCGCACGCTAGGAAGGCACAATCGTTACGTGTTTTCTGTCGCAGTCAGCAGCGCCGGGTACACTTTTGCATCAGGTTCAGAGGACAAAACAATTAAGCTGTGGCGCGCAGCTTCCTAAGTTTGGGTTTATTGCGCAATTTTGTTTTTTGCCCAATTTGCCTCCTTTTCCTTTCCTTATTTCGTTTTAACTGCCCAATTTTGGATCGTGTCGCTGTCACCGTTCCGCGTTTTAGTCCATTCGGTGATTGGCTGTGTGGGAAGAAAAATTTATACCAAAAATATCCAGTCGAGGTACGCAGGTCTTTGGCCTCATCGTCATCGCCATCGTCGTCGGCGTCGGCGTCGGCGGAGTCGCTCGCGACGTCCTCGATGTGGTTGTCGGCGATCGTCACCTGAGTCGTGAGGGTTTCGTCAACAGTATCGCGTTTGGGTTCGAATGACCTTGTCTTTGACTTCGATTAGCGGACTAAGATTGCTTGATCAGGGAGACGGAAATTAATTACGCACTGTGGTATAAGCGATCTCGATATGATTGCATAGCTGTTTCGGGGGAAATTGGCCTGGTTTTAAGTTTTAGGAGTGTGACAGGCTTAGCTCTGCGTCATGGCGGAGGTGTATGCGCGCGCGGCCGAAGAAGTGGTGCTCACGGAATGCATCGGTGGCGTGTTGTAGTCGTCTCCGAACGTGTTAGGGTTTACGCCCGTGGACACTCAAGGGCTGATACTGGCAAAGTCGTTGCGAGTGGCAATAGGGCCTGCTACAGTGGAACACGTGGCTGTTCCGGCTGGCGCTAACCGGGCTACTGATCATGCAGGTCGAGAATGCGCTAGAGCTGAAGCGCCAGGTACAGGCGCGCAGGCAGGAAGAGCGCATGGTGCTGCGGGCCTCGCTCTCGCGCGCGGCGACGCGGCCGGTGGACAGGGTTATTGCTGCATACGCCATGTTAAAGGACGGTTGCAAGACCAAGAAGCTGCTCGACGAGTACGTTAACGTCGAGGAGCGCATCCAGTCAAAGTCGCTCAACCAGCTTCTGCAAGACATTGTGAAAGTATGTCCTTATGTTGCCTCGGAAATAGTTTATTCCACCGGCCAGCCGACCGAAAAGGCCGATCAATCGTCGTGGATCAGGACTGGCACGTTCGAGGCGCTTTCTTTGGGGGGTCTTTCCTCCGGATTGAGGGCGCTTACGGTCAACGACGACGGATCGCTGACGCTGGAGCGGCCGGTGATCTCCAAAGTAACGAAATTCCAGGCGCTTCCGTACTCCTGGATGTTGCCGAACCCAAAGCTTCCAGGCCACATATTGCTCCCGTCCCGCTGGCTGGTCCTCGCCTGCATTCTGGTGTTGCTGGCCATAGATACGTATCACCTTCTTGATACCTTTATTGGATTCACTCGTATGGCCCACAAGAATTACATGCCGGAAGGCTTGTTGCCTAAAGACCGCATTCTCTTCAACATTTTCTCCTCAATGAAATGGAACCTCGATATCATCAACTATGGCTACGTCGGCGCAACTGTTCTCGCCGCAGTTGGTCGGCACGCGCTCATATTGGACAACATTACGATATTTGTGCTTGCTTTCACCACCGCGCTGACATTGGCAATTTACGTCGTCAACAAAGCAATCGGGCTTTGGATCGAAACCGGGGGGATAACGGCCCTTGGCTACCAAATCCCGGCGGGAATCGATGCATACTCTCCGTCCTACGCTACGTTGACGTTCAACGGGATCGGCTATGTCCTATACATAACGTATGCCTCGCTGGTCTTTGTCTATTGTGCCTTGGCCTTCCGCGCTCGGCGTCATGCGCAAGACGGAAACATTCCGGTGGTCTGCGTCATCTACACCGGCAACGAAGAGTGGCTTCTGCTCTCTGGCGAGCCAGTCTTTGACGTGGCCATCGAGACCGGCTCGCACACGGAGCTCGTGGTGGTGTCGGCCAGGGAGGAAACGCACCTATTTAGCACCACGCCGGGTCTGCTTTGCGTGTATGACAAAGACTCGGACGTGTACCGGCCCATCGAGGTCTGCTGCGCCAGCGGTGTAATCACTGCTGGCGCAAGCAAAGTGTCGGCCAGGATCGGCACGTTTCGAATGGACGACCTCGTTGGCAAGTGGAAGAAAAATGCCTGAGCTGAGGCATCTTTTTGAAGATTTTGGAAGATAACAAAGCTATTCGACCGGTGTGTTGTCGAGATTTTTGTTCTCCGCCCCCCTCCCCACGCCCAGCTCCGCAGTAAATATAAAGCTGAAAGGAATATAAGTAGCACCTCTGCTCCATTACCAGTACAGCTGCCGAGCTGCCGCCGTAGCACCTGGTGCTCAAATCCGGAAAATCCAGTGCCGTAGCGTCGGCATCCCAGCCGGCGGCGGTGCCTTTCACTGTACCTGCGACGGGTAATTCGTCCGATCATCTGCCGACGTCGACCCCGTGGACAGAGATCCCGCCAGCTGCAGCCTCACTCGTTCGTTCGCAGCACAATCAAGCTGCTGCTCCCCGCTTCCTGCCTTCGGGTTTAATTGCATAGTCTAGTTTTCAGGCTCAGTTGTCTCTTTCCCCCGCTTTCGTTTTTCAGTATATAAAGTAAAACTTATGTATTCGTCGCTGCCTCATTCCCCATTTCGCTTCTTCTGTGGAAGAAGAATTGGTGATGGGGGCCACGGTCCAGAGCATGTCCCCTACTCCTTTGCAAGCAGAGATGCTATGTCGCGCCAAACCTACCGCTTTTTGGTGGAGGACGAGACACCGCGTTCTCGATAATGTCTTTTCGTGGTTTCAATTCACGGCTCCCCACAGCCTGCACTAAGTGCACGGTTCCTCCACTCGTTACGCCACAACTCATTCTGTATTTGACTGAAAGGTGGAGCCGATAACCGTTTTCTAATTACAAAAGGTCGAATATGAATCTGGTCAAAGATAAGGTGTTGGTACCACAAGTTGTGGGGTACCTCTCATTCTTCTTCTGGCAAATTTTATTATAATCTCGCCGCTCATCACAGGCATTGGCCTGTTTGGCGTACCATTTAGATTATAATCCCCCCCCATTGTTTTTTTCTGGGATCGTGGTCTGGCCGTGACTATTGAAATTGCGATCAATATCAACACAGTCGTGTTTGACCACGGGAGACTGTCTACCAATAAATATGACCAGTGGAGACAGACATATAAAGGTAACTGTGGAAGACAGACCGTAGAATGGTTGCATTTTTGTTCATGACTGACAGAGACAGACTACAAATATCTTTGGCCAAATTGACTGTGAGCAACTGACAGCTTTGAGTCTGTCTCTAGCTGATATGTGACTTTATAGCATAACTGTGCTTGTTGCTCTTCAGTGTCATCATTCCTCTCACGCTTCCGTTCGAGCACTGAGGTGTCGGTGCTACTGAAGTCGGAGGGGTTGACAGAAAGTGTTTTTTTGATAATGACTGGCTAAAATGGCGAGAAGGAAATGAAAGAAATGACAAGTTAAAAAACCAGAGCGAACGGAGGGGTGGCAAGAATAAAACTGCTGGAATCAAACTGTGGGCTGATCTCGTACAGACTGATTCCCAAATTTGATCATAGCAACCAATTTGCCTGTGCCAGCAAAATATTGTTGGCCAAAAAATGCGGAGCAGTCCGAATAATTCGGCCGGAAAGTGGAAAGAAGCCAAGTTCTTCTTGTCGGGTAGCCGACACAGTGCTGAATCAGCCATTGTCGCCCATCAAGTGAGAGACAGCTGGTTGCAGAGGCGACGTTGGATTCAAGGGCGGTGTCATGGTCCACTTTGGTCCATGTCGACGTGCTCCAGCGAATGGACAAGTTGTTCCTGTCAATAGATTCGATTGTCAGGCTGTCAGCACTGAAGTGAATTGCTTTGACCCAACCGGTGTGGCCCTCAAGCACTGACTGCGGCACGACAGTTGCTGCGTCCCACACCCTCACGGTCTTGTCCTCCGACCCAGACACAATCCATTGGCCATCTGGGCTGACTGCAACTGCTGTGACTCTTTGAGTATGGCCCACAAGCACCGACTGCTGCACGCCTGTTGCTGCATCCCACACCCTCACAGTCTTGTCATCTGACCCAGACACAATCCATTGGCCATCTGGGCTGATTGTAACTGCTTCAATAGAATGGGTGTGGGCCTCGAGCACCGACCGCTGCACACCTGTTGCTGCATCCCACACCTTAAAAGTGTTGTCTTCTGATCCAGACACAATCCATAGGCCATCAGGGCTGACAGCAACTGTTGTGACCACACCAGGATGGCGCCCAAGCACAGACTGTTGCACACCTGTTGCTGCATCCCACACCCTCACAGTCCCGTCATCCGACCCAGACACAATCCATTGGCCGTCAGGGCTGACTGCGACTACGTAGACCGAACCAGTATAGTCCTGAATTACAGACAGTATGCGTGTTGCTGCATCCCACACCTTTAAAGTGTTGTCTTCTGACCCAGACACAATCCATCGACCATCAGGGCTGACTGCAACTGCTGTGACTCTTCGAGTATGGCCCACAAGCACTGACTGCTGCACACCAGTTGCTGCATCCCACACCCTCACATTCATGTCATCTGTCCCAGACACAATCCAGCGGCCATCAGGGCTGACTGCAACTGCATTGAACGAACCAGTATTGCCCGCAAGCACAGACTTCTGCATGCCAGTTGCTGCATCCCACACCCTCACAGTCCTGTCATATGACCCAGACACAACCCATTGGCCATCTGGGCTGACTGCAACTGCTGTGACTCTTTGAGTATGGCCCACAAGCACCAACTGTTGCACACCAGTTGCTGCATCCCACACCGTCACAGTCCTGTCATATGACCCAGATACAATCCAGTGGCCATCAGGGCTGACTGCAACTGCTGTGACACCCTCAGTATGGCCCTCAAGCACCGATTGCTGCGTGCCTGTTGCTGCATCCCACACCCTCACAGTCTTGTCATCTGACCCAGAAACAATCCATCGACTATCAGGGCTGACCGCAACGGCTAACACCATTTTAGTATGGCCCTCGAGCACAGACTGCTGCGCACCTATCGCTGCGTCCCACACCCGCACAGTCTTGTCCCTCGACCCAGACACAATCCATTGGCCATCAGGGCTGACTGCAACTGCTGAGACCCAATCAGTATGGCCCTCCAGGACATTGATTACATCAGGCCAGTGCTGCTCTCTCGGAACAATCAACGAGGGGACAGGAAACATTGGCGGCAAGCGGGGAGCGTAGAACTTGTAAATGGCAGTCTTTGCTGGCGCAAATGGAATGGCAGTCGCATATACTTGCAAAGCGGCGGCGTTGATAGGGATGCTAAACGTTCGAACAATGCGCTGTAAGTCATGCAGAAGCTCACTGATCAACCCGAAATCTTGCTGCTGAGCGGGGTAGAGCTCTAAAAGTGTGCTTGCCACATCAACTGCCAAGGATAATTTCGAGAGCAATCCGAGTGCCTCGATCCAGTAAAGCAGTTTTTCCTCAACGAATTGTGCGATCTTGGGAACGAGTGTCTTGCTCAGTTGGCTTTGCGGCCTGAAATGGGAATCCAGGCAGTGCCGGTGAAAAATTAAGGGTTAGGGGACTGGGTACGGGGCAGCCGCCACCCCTTTTTTGCGTTTTTCCGGCCGTGGAGGCCCCAAACGCCCTTGGAGACTGTTTTTATGTGTTTTTCATGCCTTTGTGCATGTTTTGGAGGTCTAAACTCTACGGTAGAAGTGCCCATTCACGAGAAAACGCCACCTGGCCCCTTTTTACTTATAGCCAGAGGTGGGCCACCCCTATTTTTGACCCCTTCCTCCCGCCGGCCAGTCCAGCCCCCCAAAACTGTCCCTAAGCATTTCTGGGGGCCTTGTGCACGTTTCTGCCGCAAAAAATGGGTGCTGCAAGTGCCATTTGACGAGAAAATGACCCCTGACCTTTTTTTTACATATGGCCTGAGGGGTCCACCCCCGACCTATTTTTCCAGCAAGCTGTTATCCAGTTTCATTGCATCCAGAGAGGATTTACAGTGTTTCAGAGTCTTTTTCTACTCTAAACAGTCTTTAATCCACTGCCAAGCAGCCCAACCACATTCAACACTTGATGTCTATCATCCTATATGTGTATATATATATATAGGTGTCTCTTCACCCAAAGTCACTTTAAAACAAGTAATCATTCAAAAAACAATACAGAGCAAGGTAAACAGTCTCTTTTCAATCTTGGATTCATCTGGACAAGCATGTTCCCTACCCTACCCTACCCTACCCTCTCTACCCTACCCCACCCTAATCCACCCCACCCTCACCTATCCTATCCTACCCTATCCTACTGAATCTACCCTACACCACCCTATGCTCATCTACCTCTCTTTTCTCTCACTGACA
>JADGKE010006617.1:0-10062 GCA_026954515.1 Cladochytrium tenue
GTGATGGGGTGGCAGCGGGCGAGAGCGGGAACTTTGCCGGGCGTAGGCTGTCGTTGCGGATGGGGACTGGCAGCGGCGGCGGCAGGCCGGCAACGGGTGGGCCCGACGACGGTGATGGCGGCGGCATCGACGGTGTGGCGCGCATTGGGTCTTCTTTCTTGCTTTTCTTGCGAGTCAGCAGCATAGTGGAGGCACACGCACACACACACACACACACACTCTCTCTCTCTCTCTCTCTCTCTCTCTCTCTCCATCAATCTCTCCTCCCTCTCCTCTGTCGCACAATCTGATCGAAGCCTCGGTCTGTCGGAGGCGCACAGCTCCCCACTGCCCCTGAAGTAACCGGCGCAGCCAGACCACCGTGTCTCCGGCCTGGACACAACGAGGGTGGTGCAGGTGGTCAAACCCACCACAAAAGAAAAAAAGAGCGGAGGGGTAAAGAAAACGGAAGAGGAAAAAAAAACATGAAGGAAAAGGCGGTGAGTAGAAACAAGAGAGACCGGAGCCAAAAAAGCCAAGAAAGACGAGGAGTGGAAAAGCAAGCCAAGAGAGCGAGAAAGTGGAGAGAAAGAAGTCAGTTGAAGGCGATTCGAGAGGTGGCCATTTTTGCTTCAGGTTGGTCAGCGAGAAGTCCAGCACCAGCAAGACTGTCAAAGGAGCAAAGGACAAGAAAAGAAAAAGTGACGAAAGTATTGCACGGGTACCAAAGCAGTCAATAACGAAAAACTTCAGGGTGAGGGAGATTCCAAATGCTGATATAAAGCGTGGTAAAACCGAGACTGGCCAAGGAAGCGAAATGAAAAATAACCGCCTGATTTCCGGCACGACGAATGCAGAGGGTCACTGTCTCCAGCCGCCAACCTCGAGGCGTCCCCTCCAGCCGAACTGCCCGACGCACCGGCGTCCATAGGTTTTATGGCTGGTTGATCAGCGGCACCAGTCGCAGGCGAGGCATGCGAAAGACGCACCAGGCAGCACACGCCCCTCCTGTCTGTCAATTGAGGCAGCTGTCAATTGCGATAGCTTTCCTGAGGGCAGATTACCGCCTGGGAGCAGAGTGAGCATGGAGTAGTGGGCGATAGGGATAAAGAAGTAAGGCGGGGATTCAAGTCAAAAGCTCGAAAACTGAATATCAAACCAAGCGGGAGAGTAGACAAAGAAGAAAAAGAAGAAACCTGGCTTGCTCTTGCAATGTGATATTCGGCTGAACGCAGCTTGGATATGGCCGTCGAAACTTGGTGTACGAAACACAGGTACTCAAACTATTGGTCGATTGTTGTTTATATGCTGGAACGAGAGCGAGGCAGGATGGTAGGTGTGGCATGGTGGAGAAAAGGCGGAGGGGAAAGGGGAGAGGTGCGGGATGGGGAGTCTCTTGCGAATGGAAGCGGCGCGTGATTGAAATAAAGCTGAAAGATGAGAAAGAGTACTAATCAGACGCAAAGCAGGAGAAGGCGAAAAGGTTTGTTGGGATGAGGCTGCAAGGAATGAAACGATAGGGAAGTAGATCAAAAAGGCAGAGCAAGACGGCAAGGTTGGTTGTTATAAAATCAAAGGTAAGAGGACATTCGAATAGATCAAGTTTGAGTGGGAGAGGGCATGGAGCGCAAAGGCAAGTAGGATAACAGGCCGGCATTTACTGGGGATCGTAGAATCGAGGAGACACAAAGCGCTCTAGATTGGCAAACCATTGAATCAAGAGTGGTTTGCGGAGTTACCGGCGGGACTTTCCCCCACCCCCTCCATGGCGCGACCTTCAGCCGCACCTGCCACACTGGTTGGCACCGCAACCGTTGCAAGCACCGCCGACTCGCGGTTCTTGCGGCTGCTGCTCCCACTGCCCGGCGGTCTCCCACGCCTTGGCGGTGGCGCTGCTGGAGTGCCGATGCGGCGGCCGGCGGCGCAGTGCAGGCGGGCGTGGCGGTTGGCGACGTCGGCGCGGCCAAAGTGGCACGCACAGCCGGCGTTCGGGCACGCGAACCTGCCGGTCGCGGCGCCACGGTGCACGGACTGGTGGCGGGTCAGGTCCTGTGCACGAAAGAAGGTTTTGCAACAGCCGGCCTGCTGGCACGTGAATCGGCGGAGTCGGGGAGCGCCGCCGCTGGCGCCTTCATGACCAGCAGAAGCAGCCGTTGGAGGCCGCCGTCGAAGGTCGCTGTGCCATGCGCCCTCGCTGGTTGCACCGCTGGGAGACGGTGGCGACGGGATCACAATAGCGGCCGGTGGGACTCGTGCATCCTCGACGGCGCCGTCCGAAGGCAGTTCTACCTGCAGGTTTCCCTCTCTGCTCTCCGGTGCGATGGAGAGATGTGCCAGCAGTGCATTGTGTATGACGAGGTCCTCGAGCAACGTCCTATGCGGCAGCTCTCCGGGAAGCAGCAGAGGCACTTGCAACGGCAGCGATGGCCAGAGCGGCGGTAGACTCGGCTGCAATGCGAGCGTCGGTGCCGGTTGAGGTAGGACGGGAGGTGGCAGCGGCGAGGCCAGCTGGGATAGTGCCGGCGACGGCAACGACCAGGCAGCGACCGGTGCTGTGCATGCTTCTGGCACCTGCGTCAGCGGTAGGTGCAGTTGTGTCGGTGTGAGTTGGAAGAGGAGGCGCTGTTGTGTATGCAGGGCGAGGGTTGAAAAGCCGGGTGAGGCGGCAGGAGACGGTGGCAACATCAGCGGGGCGACAAAAGCCGAGGAGCTGGCAAGTGCGGAGGCGGCGGCGGCGGCAATAGCAGCAGGCGAAGAAAAAGCGCCAAAATGCTCGGCGGTGTCGAAGGCGTCGGCGGGGGCGGTGGTGGTGAAATGGGCGGGCGGCCCCATGGCCATGGGTGGCGGCGGGCTGTCCTTCGTGCTGTGTCCTCCACGCTACGCGGGCATGCAGGCAGGCAGGCACGGCAGGTCCGCCACGTGGCTCCTTCGCTCCCTGTCCCTCGCTGTCGCCGTTTCTGGCCAGTCCGCAATGGTCTTGCATGCACTTGTCGCACAAGCGGCACAGCCCCATTTGATAATATAAGCCATGCGTCTTGTCTTGGCTACTCTCTCAAATCCATTTCGTCCTCTCCTGGCCCCACGCTACATAGTGGTCACCTGAACCACCTTCGGCATCATCCCTCATCCACTTCTCTCACTCCTTGACGTCACCACATAATGTTTCCCTCGTAGGGTAGTCTTTCCGGAGATCGGGCCGGTCCTCTATTCATGAGTTAATCGATGACCTGAATGTGCCCCTGGGCTCGTGCCTATACTGCTAACCTGTGGTTGGCCCCTAAGCATCGCGTGATGCGCTATCTTTTTGCACCACGGTCGATCATCCGAGCAGGTCGGCCGATGTCTATCTGCACACATAAAACCAGCAATATCCAGTCACATATTTTGAAACCCTGCGCCTGTTCTTTATATTGGCTTGGTCACACTTCAGCTTCACCCAATGAGCTTGATCAACCCTCACACTGCTTATCTATCAACAAAATTGAAGGTTCAATCAACGAAAGCCGACCGGACGTGGGCGCCAGCGGTAGCAGCGGCCGCCGACGAACAGCCGCCGCCGCAGCAACCTCTCTCGCCTCCCGGGCTTCCCTCGCCGCCGCCTTCTCTCCCGCACTGTCCATCTCGGCGACACCTGGACCCGCGCGTGCTCGACAAAGCAGCCTCGCGTGCCGCTGCAGCGCGTCCTCGCGCCCGAACCGACGACCGCATCCAGAGTGCGGACACACCAGCGGCCGCAGCTCAGGAGCAACGTGCGTGGTCAGGTGGCGTGCGAGATCCTGGCGCTTGCGGAAAGTGCGCCCGCACTCGCTGCAGCGTCGTTGTTGTGTGGGCGGCGTCTGTGGTGACGGCAGGGGGCTGCATCCCACCTGTGTTTGGGACGCCGACGAGGCCGATGTGGGTGTCGGCGTCGGAGATAGCGTCGAGGTGGGCACGATATGTCGCCGCTGCCGCCGCTCTTCATCACAAATGTTGCCACTGTTGTCGTTGTCGTCTGCACGTAATCGCTTTCCGACCTCGCGCGTGTCCGCGGATCGTGGAGCTGGATTGTATACGACGTTACTGACGCCACTGGATACTGCTGTACCCATAGGCTTGGGGCATGTACACAACGCAGCAAAGCTCCTCGACACACCGACGCGCCAAATGTACCGCGGCGTTCGACAGTTTTCGGTCCGTGCCGCCCAAACAGCCGCCGGCTGGGGTGGTAACTCAGTCTTCGGCAGCGTGGCCTGCCTCTCATTTTTTAAGTCATCCGGCCGCAGCGACGGCCCAGCCAGTCTCCATAACGTGCTTGGGGCAGTTTCAGCGCCACAGCAACGCAGAGTAGCAGCGGAAATTACTTGGGGGTCTCCGGCTAGTTGAACCGGCGTCGTCTCGCATGGCGAGTCTGCGGCAGTAAGGGTTGGTGACAGCGGCAATGAGGGACAGCGACCGGGGTTCAGGTGGGAGGTGGTTCTTGAGTCGTCAAGGGATGGAGAAGATGAAAACGAAATGCGGCTGTGGATGAAGCCGCAAACGCCTGCGCCGCCGTCAGTATCCGCCCTGTCTCGTGCTTGGTCGGTAGCTCTCTTATCCAGCCACGGACGCCATGGCGCGTAGAAGCTGGCCGGTGCCGTCGACAGGGACTCTCCGGGAGCTTGTGGGGGCGTACACCAGTGTTTCGATGCCGTCAGGATCATAATCAGGAGCGGCACCGTGATCTTGCGGAGCGCCGAGAATTTTTTTTTTATTTGGACATTCGTGCCGACTAAAAACCCGACAAACGGAACAGGGCTTGACCCGTGGCTGAAACACACGAGCGGCGAGTTCTGTTCCGCCTCGGGCAGCTCTGCACATTAGATGTTCACACCTTCTGTCTTTACCCTGTCCCTCGCGCTGTGCTCCATTGTCCGTCTCTCTCGTGCTTATCATCGGTGTGGCTTCTTATCTCTACGCACACACGCATACACATGCTCTCTCTCTCTCTCTCTCTCTCTCTCTCTCTTTTCCCCCTCTTCATTTGGCCGTTTGCATGTGCCGTACGGCTTGACAGTTCCCAGCCACACTCTAATCCTTCCGAGATCGGATTTGTGTGCCTGCCATTTGTTAAGGGAATTAACCGATTGGGGCGAGAAGGTAGTGAAGCACTCGGACTGCGCAACGAATCCAGCAGGGAACAGAAAACATCGAATTTTAATACCCTGTAAGGAGGGCTGTAAGTGCTGAAACCGGAGCAGAAAAGGAGCGGAGTATTTTGAAATGTATAACTTGACTCCTACTCACACTCAATGTTGAAAATCTCTAGACAGCAAGAGCGTAGTGAGAACTCAGATCGACTTGTTAAAGTTGGGTTGTTCATGAAGGCAAGGAGTGCACAAGAGGGAGCGGAGCTGTTGATCAATTCTTGGTACTGAAGTGATTTCTAACACTTTGAAGTACTATTACAGGACAGAGTCGCAAGACCAAGATGGAGTGTACGGGCTATCATGAGGTGGGGGGGGGGGAGGTTATGTCTGTGATGGGATGGATGGATTGTGACTCATGGCATAAGGAGCCAGATCTGACTGTGGTATTCTTCAAACTCTTCAACAAAATAAGGTAAAAGGGAAGGGATGAGCCAATTTACGATGCCGGGATCTTCAGAAGCTTTTTACAGCAAATCGGGGAGGGCAGGAGCCGGGCGAGGCGGAGCGAGGCGCGCCGGGTGCAAAGGGCGGGCGGTCTTGCTGGTCGGCCAGCGCCACGACGACATCGGCCGGGAAAACGGGAGAGAACGGTGGGACGACCAGGGGAGACAGGGATGGCGCCGTTGCCACGGCGCGTGGCGAAGCTTGTGGCGGGACAGGCAGAGGGGAGGAGGCGGCGGATGCGGCGAGATCGGAGGGTTGGGAAAGGCGAGGGGAGAGGCTGGAGGTCGAGTCGGCGGGAGTAGGGGACGGTCCCCTGTGCTGCGTCTGGGTGGGCACGCCAATCGCCGTGGGTGACGGCAGCGGCCGCAGCGACGGCAACAGCGCAGGCTCGGGGCCGACGGGAAACAGCGTCGACCACCTCGTCTCTACTGGGTCGACGGAGGCGGGGGCCGCAGCAGAGACGAGCGATCCACGCTTCGGCCTCTTCCTCTTCGGCTTCTGGCAAGTGGTGACGGTAGCAGGGTCTTGTGGGTCGGTTGAGGTGGGAGAGAGCGGCGGCAATGACGGCCCGCCAGAGGCCGGGTGTCGCATGGCGCGGCAAGTTGGGCAGCCGTCGCGGCGCTTGCGGTGCACGCAGATGGAACCGCCGCCGAGACCGAGGTCGTAGCAGGCGACGCACTGCGTGCGGCGACGCGAGTGTTGGCAGATCGTCTTGCGTGACGATGCTGACGACGGTGGTGGAGGCGGAAGCGGCGGCTGCGGCGTAGGTGACGACGACAATGAAGACGACGACGAGGAGGACGGCTGCTGTTGCTGCTGCTGCTGCGCTTCTAGCTTGGGCTGTGACGAGCCTTGCGGTGGAGGTGGCTGTCGCGGATTATGCAGGAGTGAAAAGGTCGGCAAGGGCTGCTGAGGGGTGCTGGGGGCGGAGTAGTTGGGAATCGGTCCATCTGGAATGGCCAGCGGCGCAAAGGACGTCAGCTGAGGAAACACCTGGCCGGTGCTGACAGACTCAGCAGCCGGGCTGGAAGCTGGACCGGGGAAGGTCGCAACCAAGTCGGACGTTCCAAGTTTCTGCGATGCCATTTGGTGGTGGAATGGGGGCTGGAATGGAGAGAGGGGGTATCCAAAGGGAGAAGCGCCCATTCCGGCAAACCGCGACAGCCGCGGATCGCCCGGTGCGAAATTGGGGGGAAGCACGACATGGTGGTCGTTGTTGGTGACAGCATTGTAGTCGGGCGGGCGATGTAAAAACGGCGGGTTTCCGGCAAACATGGATGGATCCAGAGTTGGAGGCAGGGGGATCGGCGGGAACGTAAATGGCATCGGTGGGAACGGCAGCGCGGAACCTGTGGAAAACGGCGAAGTGTAGTTCGGGTGGAGCTGCCGGAGCAGTAGGTGGTCTGCGGCCAACTGCTGGAGTACCGAAGGCGGTAGTGAGGCGGCAGTTGCAGCGGCGGCGGCAGCGGCGGCAACGGAGGCGGATGCGGATGCGGCCGAGGCAGTGGCCGCCGAGTGATAGTCCATAGGTAGCGACGGACCCCCCGCGCGGCGACCGTCCGCCCCGTCCGGAAACGACAGCTGCGACGTCAGTGGCGGCGGCGGTGCGACCGGGAGGTTTGAGAGAAAGCCTGAGTCGGCAAGGGCAAGGCCGTACGGGTTTGCGAGCGAATCTGGCAGCGGCGGCCAGAGGCGAGACGTTGGCGAAGCCGAGGTAGGGGAAGGGGCAGGAACGCTCCCTGGTTGCACGAAGGTGGGGAAGAAGGCGTGCGAGGTGGGTGCCCCCCGCGGCCGAGGCGGTAGCACTGCGGGGGCTGCAGCTGCCGCCGCATCGGCGCTGATTGCGGCGGCACCGGCGGTGGCGGAGGCGTGAGGCGGCGACGGCAGCATTGGGGAGAAGGCGACGGTGTGGTGGCGGGAGGTGTCCCTCTTGCTCCCTCCCTCTTATTGTCGTAATGCGCGCGTGTCCCTCTCTTGCAAGGCTGGCGGCCTGTCTCCCGCGGCGTCCTCGGCCCCAGTTCATCTCTCTCCTGCCTGTGTCCACTGGCGTCGGCTCCTCCGTATTCTCCCCCCCGTGTTTGTTTGGAGTTTGGGCCCTAAAGTCATGAGGTGAGAAGGCTGGGAGTGTGTGTAAGTGTGTGTGTGTGTGTGCGTGTGTGAGGGCGCGTTCGCGGTGAGTGCGGTGCGCGCGTGCTCTTCCCGCACTATCGCATTGGCAAGACACATGGCGAATCTTATCGTCATGTGGGCTATGGTGCAACTCCCGTCGCACACCGGTCATGTAGTACGAGCGCGTGGCCAGTGGCGAACCCACCGGATGGCGCTTGTCCTACCGGCCTCGGTCCGCTGTTGTTTCCTGCGAGGCGCCAAACCATTGGCGTCGCACCCACAGATAAGGTGGTGGCCTCTGTCCCACCTCCGTCGACATGGTCGGTTGGTTGGTTGGTTGGTCACATTCCACATTCTGTGGAAGCAGAACAGCTGCCGTCTCCTGCTGACAGATATGACAGAACGGGTAGGGGTTGGTGCGGGGTGATATGGGTGCGTGGTGAAGGCTGTCGAGGAAAAAAATTCACAAAATATATCCTGTCGACTTAAAGGAAAAAAGGAGTAGCAGACTCGTTGCGCACGAGTAGCAAGTTCGGAAAGCAGCGGAATAACAGGCGACATTCGCGGCTGTTGTAGTGGAGGGAGGATGTACTGCTACGGGGACTTCGTGCTTTTCGCCCGTACCGGGGTGAAAGTGGCGAGGACTGGAGAAATGCTTGAGGCCGGGCTGGCAGTGGATGAAGGTCGTGAAGATACTGACAACAGGGAGCCCACCCCTCCCGCTACCGCTAGCGTCATCCATCTGGACTCAGCGGGGTCAGCGACGGCAACGGGAGCACTGGCAGAGACGGTAAGCGATGACCGACGCCTCATCTTCGCAGTTCTAGCCCTAGTTGGTGCGTCATGCGCACTGTCGCCGGTGGAGACCCTCAGATGCGGTGCGCCGTCGGCAGAAGATCGACGCAAGACGCGGCAGGCCCGGCAGCCGTCGCGGCGTTTGCGGTGCAGGCAGATGGAGCCACCGCCAAGGTCGAGGTCGTAGCAGTCGACGCACTGTGTGCGGCGGCGAGCGTGCCGGCAGATGGCCTTGCGTGACCGCCGGCTGGCGGGGGAGATGGGCGACTTCGAATGGAGTTGCTGCGCTGACTTGTGCGTCGGGTGGGATTCTTGAGTAAACGGCAAACATAGGTGCTGCTGACCAGGCAGAGGCGGTAGCGAGAGGTTTGAGCTCGGAAATTGAGAGTCCGCAAAGGTGGTGGGGGCAATATGGTCCTTCTGAATCTGATTGGTGGGGTCAACAACGGCAGCAACGGTTGCTGATGATGGAGCACCCGAGTGCTGCGGTGGTAAGCTCAGCTGATGGTATTGTTGGTGGTAGAGTAGTGGCGGTAAGATCGGATAAGGGCATCCGGCAAATGGGAGAAGATTCGGAGTAGGAGGCAGTGAGGGAGGAGAGGCAAACGGGAACAAGGAGGGAGGGAATCGAATTGAGGGCATTGCAGTCGGAGATTGATGGTAAAGCTGGTCGAGCACGAGGCGGTCCACGGCTAATTGTCGGAGCATAGCAGTTGAAAGAGAGGTAACGGTAACTACGGTAGGGGTTGTGGTTGCAGAGCTTTCGTCTGTTGTTTTCGAGGAGGGTCCAGTGCCGCCTACTGGCGTGGTGGGCAGGTGGTGTAGTATTTGCGGTATGGGAAAGAATCCGAAATAAGCGGGGTACTCGAAGCCCGGAGCGTAAAGCTTGGCTGCCGATCCTGGTGGTTGCCGCCACGGCTTGGAGCCCTGGACACCTACAGCGTGTGTTGTGGGATTACTCGGCGTACCGAACACTGCAGCGGGCGGAGGAGGTCGGGCGGCTTGGCTGTCGTTGGAATCGATGGTCGGGTCTGCATTCTCAAACGCTGGGGCGGAGTTGGGAGTCGACGATGTCATCATGCACCGTATCGATGCTTCAGCATTAACCTGCACTCAAGTGGAACGCGTCTTTTTATTCACCCTTTGGCCCTTACTCACCAGCCTTCAGCAACACTTACGCGCACAGACACACATACACAAGTGTGTGTGTGTGTGTGTGTGTGTGTGTGTGTATTTAATGCGGCCTTTGGCCCGGACTGTCTGGGAACCATTGGGAAACCATACGCGTACCCAGCGCTCCCCATCAAAGCCCCAGACTCGTGTCAAGAGGCATGTCTTGAAGAGCTCGAACACACGCACACACATACACACACACACGCAGACACACACACTCTCTCTCTCTCTTTCTCTTACTCACACACACATACATACTCACTCACTCACACGTACGTGCGCGGTATTTTTCATGGACAAAACCCAATTAGGACAAACTGGTGGATGAAGTTGGGGGGGGGGGGGGGCGAAGCCCGGTGGGGGCGGCCGCCGGGCGGGGGTGGCGGGGCGGGGGCGG
>JADGKE010006618.1:0-10056 GCA_026954515.1 Cladochytrium tenue
GTGTGTGTGTGTGTGTGTGTGTGTTTCGGTATGTCGGTGACGCAGGCAGCATATTGAGGGAATTCCGCTCAGAAGAGAATCCGCTCCAACCGTTACAGAACTTTCCGACCTCACTTTTATTGCCGATCACCATGCCACCCCTGCATATTATAGTAACACAAAATACTTAACTTCTCCGCTTGGCGGATGATTGATTTTATTGGCAGTTCCATTGTTAGTTTGCTTCGTGCTTTTTGCTCTCCACACGCTTAACGATTTGAATACTGAGATATGACAATGTGTGAATTTCCTTCAAACAAAATTATGGAGGAGACCAGCACACCAACCATATCAAGCCGTTTCACCCAAGCTTCCCCACGATTTTCAGATACTGTGGGCAGCCGACTAGGGAGGGACTGTCAGCGTAGGAAAGGCCGGCAGCGACTGACTGGCAGTTTGCGACCTGGAGGGACAGGGGGGTTGGGGAGGGGCTGTGTGCGCGTGATAAGCGGTATGGCCGAACCCTCTTAAGCCGCGCGTCCGCCCCCCCCGCTCCCCACGCTTTCTTGCCCTCGGTTTACCCTTGTGCTCTCGAAGTGCTCGACCTTCGCCTTCGTTCTGATCTTGGCCTTCTGCTGCGTATTTGCTTGCCGAAACAGTCTCCCTGTCGGCCCCACCTTCCCTTCGCTGTCGACGAGGTTGCTCTCGTCTTCCTGGTTATCCCTCCAGACCACCGGCACCATACTTCCTTCAAGCGAGCCGCACTTTAGCCCTTCGTCGCTCGCTGTCCCTTTCGGCCTTTCGGCTACCAAACCCAATCCTCGACCAGCAGCTACTCCCAAGCGGCGTCAGCAGCACCGAAGTGATGAGGGTCATGGCGGCTACGGGGTCGGCCTGGGGCGCGGCGACGACGGCGAAGGGCCTCCCTGGCCTTACGCTGACTCTGACCCGTGCTCCGCCTCCTCGCTGCCCAGCCAAGACTCGTTCTTCGACCTCTTGCTCAGCTCGCTCGCTGGCGACTCTGCCCCTCCAACCAAAGGAGATCAATACCTCCATTCGCTGCTCGCACCTGGCGATTATTTCGGTGGCGTACTGCCTCAATTATCGGCTCCTACGACGCCAGAGGACTTTCTCTTGGATGTTTCTAGTGCCTTAAGCAGCCCCGATCCCTCAGGTGGACCCGAGTTTTTCGGTAAGCAGGTTTTCTTTGTTCAAATCTCCCTGTCCTATTCTAAAACTAAACTGGTTTCAGAACGTCCAACCGAAACTTCCCAACCCCTCAACCTACTTTCTTTGCCCGACGTCGGTGCGAACGCGTCATCTGCCTGGAGCCTTAGCTCGGCTGGCGCTTTCGAAAGCGAATCGGTCTCTTTCCTTGAGGAACTCTCGCCAGCAAGCCTGTTGACGTGCCGAACAAATTCGGCATCTCCAGACTTGCTGGCAGGCCTCTCCCCCATGTCGTCACTCTACACTGAGGACATTACCAACGCGGAGTCTCCCATGGTGCCTTTGGATTTTACCTTCTCAGCGCCGGTCTCCGGTTTGGATTCTTCTGTCAGCAACACATCTGCCTCGATTATGAACGAGGATTGGCTCAGTGCTTTATTTTCCAGTTCCACCTACAAGTCTCCGTCAGACGCAGTTGCTCAGACCCCTATCGAAGCTAAAACCACCAAGCCTTTGAATCAAGCCTTGGATGCCCCAACAGTGTCGTCTGTATATAAAGTCAGCGTATCCGGCAAGAAGTCTGTCGTTGAAGAGCCATGCAGCTGCAGTGTATGCCATGCACCAGGTGTGACTTTCGTCTTGCGTGGTCCTGCTGAATCGCTGGACCGATCCTCGTATACTGTCGACCTCGTATGTCTTCAGTGCAACTCGACAACAGCCGTTGTCTCCCCTGGTACCTCGTCGCAGATAGTGCCCTCAAGGAAGCGAGCGCGTGCGATTTCGGAGCTAGGAGTCTCATGTGATGTATGCCGTCGGGACGTCGGTTTTGGCGGCGTCCGCGTGACCTCCAAGAGGGCAGCATGTGACACTTCCTCTTCGAAGTTTGGCAAGGCTGACTTCACTGTTGAAGTAGTTTGCTCGCACTGCCGAGAGCGGTACGGATTTTGCACGGAATGCGGCGGCGGAGGAAAGTACCGGACTGGCAAGTACCGCCCACTAGAGCTGTTCTCCGCTGGTCGTCGGACCTGCAATCTGTCTCACGTTCGTATTGGCGATGCGCCGGTGTCTTACCGTGTCTACGACTCGAGTTCGGATCATATTACACCCTCAATTCTTAACGACTGCAAAACTCTCTACCGTGACGCCATTCTGTCGCTCTTGGCATGTCCTCGGTCGCTTGACACTTGTGCTGTTGTATCCAGCATGGCTGACTTGGAGTCTGCCATTGAGACATCGTGGTACTCGTCTGTGAGGGACCTCCTTCAAGCGCCCGCGGTTGGTTTTAGTCGGCTACTCGCCGGCGCCTTCATTCCAAAGGTACCTCGGAAGAAGGCTCGGTCCAAGTTGGCGAAGCAACGGGCTTCGCCGCTGATCGACACAGAGGACGAATCTGGAGCCGCACCGACGACGGTCAGCCCCGACTTCGTGCAGACGGCCTTTGTCATGTGCGAGTGGAACCACCAAAACGGTTCTATGCTTACTTCCTTGCTCGGGTGTCACATGATGGCTCTCCAGTCTGTGGGTATTTTCCGCGATCTACTTGCTCGGTGTGTCACCAAAGCAAGGACTACGCCCGAGGCCGCGCTATTCTGGGACGTCGAACACGTCTGGTTTCTTGTTCCGCGTGGAGAGGTGCGAATGACGGCGTTCGTCGAGAAGCTCGGCGCCGTCGAGCTGTCGGCTTACCTCCTTCGCCACCCCAACGTTCGTCCCGATATTTTCGCCACACGGGGTGCTTCGTCGTCGGATGTATCTGTGTACGCAATGCGGGCGGCTGACCTTTTTTGATATTGTTGAATCCGTCTAGTTTTGTTTTTGTTCCTTGAAGTTCAAATAAGGAGTTAAATGTGTGACTTGAGAGCGTCTTTATCGCTTGCATGGTTCAGTGTGTGTTCCATAGTGAAGTTAGCCAAGCAGTTTGTGACTAGAAATGCTACCCTTGGGAATTCGCGAATTGTGTCAGCTTCCGCCTAATATCTGTTGGGTCAGTCGTCGCGACAGTAAAGTACCCCGACCACCGCCTTACTCATGGCAATCCCCTGTGCGTGCCAAACACGGGCAACAACAGCAGCGAGCCTCCTCGCAATCGTCGACTTCGACCAGGCCAGTCGGCCGACAGTCGACAATAGCAGCGACGGCGGCTGCGTGATCGAGTCAGTTGACACTCCGCCTCGCACCCCTAGTTCGGTATGGTCTTCTATGTCCTCCCAGCGTGCTCACGCAGGTTGCGTGTGGCCGACCTTGGCTATGCCTGGTCATAGGGTTCCCCTTTGGTTAAAGAATGGACAGCCCTGCCACCGCCCCGGTCTATACGCCCTTGCTAGTCCAATGAGATACCGCTTGTTTTGCGCTTTGGTCAGATATGCATTCCCTCTGTAGCCATTCCCGCTCTCGCTCGCCCAACAAGTACACTTATGCGCACGCAAACCAACACTTCCCAGTCTCTTAACCAAAAATGAGGGTATATTTGCCATTTAAGTCCCGTCAGTCCTGGAGCTCATCGGGCAGTTTCCCGGGCGGGGTCCAGGGCGCGGGCGGCGGTGACAGCGTGAAGCAGGTGGGTGGCGACAGAAAGTAGCGCTCCATAGACTCCCGGAACCTGTCCTTGTACTGATCCGGCGAGATGATGGTCGTCCCCCTGACCCTGCTCTCGAGATACTTGTCCCAGGTGAAGGTGCGGATAAAGTCGACGATGCCGACGACCAGCTCGCGCTTCTCCTCGTCGATGCCGACGATAAGCGAGTAGTCCATGACGTTGAGCTTGAACAGGAATAGCGTGTCGTTCCAGATTGACTCACTCAGCAGCCGCTTGGAGTGGTCGCGGATGAACAGAGGTGACTTGCCAAGGTACTCGACCAGGTTCTCGTCCAGTAGTACCTCGTTCTGCCTGCCGGTCGACTGGACGTGGCGGTTGCGAGTCGAGCCCTTGAGGTCAAATGTGCGGCTAATGGTCCGCTCGTAGAACAGGCTCTCCATCACCAGCACGTCGATGTTGAGCGACCGGCTCGTCACCGGGTTCCTGAAGCCGATGCGGTAGACCCCAAAGATCTTGGCCAGAACCGTCGGTAGCTTTTGGACGAAGGCCTCGGACACGTACGTGAAGTACGAGGGGGCAAACGTGAGCAGCGCCTCCATCTCTGGCTTGGAGAGCTGCTTCAGGATCAGCCTGTCATCAGTCGTCTTCATGAACGCCGACCCTGACCTGCCGCCGCTCGCATCCCACCGGAAGCAGCGCGCCAGCGAGTGGATGTAGATCTCGTCGAAGCCGCAGGTGCGCCGCAGCGCGTCAAACTGCTCAGCATAAAACGCACTGCACTCCAGACGTGTCAGCCCGTCCGAAAATTGATACATGATGTGATTTTGCTCCTCTGTCTCGCCGTTGACAAGCAAAGGTGGCGCCGGTGTCGGCGGCGCCAGGTCACCTTGGTTGGCCTGCTTCTCGAGCCCAAAGAGGTCGTCGCCGCCACCACTCTTGATTTCGCGCTCAACTGCGCCCGAGGCGGGCGGGGTCTGCATAGACTGCAGCCTCTCTTTGTAGTACGAAGAGCTCAGGGTGAAGGCGATTATGGAGCTTGGTTCATCCTCTCGTACTATAACCAGCGAGTCCTTGAAGATATGCTCCGTGGGCAAAATTGGGTTCTCGAGCGGGAGCAAGTTTCCCGGATTGCCGCTCCACAGACTCGAGAAGGCCCTCATTAAGGAGATGGGCTCACCTGCACCGGCGATACGCCCGCTGATTTGGCGCCCAGTGGTCATTGCGGACCAGCCAAAGCTTCCGACAGGGATAACCTCGTCACCGGAGCACACGCCAGTGATGTGGTTGCGTTCGGAACCCAGCACTGCTTCGTCCTCGTCACCATCGGCTGAAGTCTCTATGATCACTCGCCACGCATGCGGTGGGGTTCGGCCGGACGATTCTCGATATTCGAGCGGATCGGTTTCCGTCCCGAGGATTTCCACCGCGGGGACCGGAATGGCGTCCGCGCGTGCTGGATCCGCGAGCCCAATATCGGGCAACGGTTCGTCCTCGCCAATGACAGCATGGTTATCGTGCGCATCGCAATGATCGTCGAAATGTAAGCAGGCGACTCCTTTCGCTCCCAGCGAGACCTCGGTGTCTTTCAATAAAAATGGCCTAAGTTTATGTGCATGCTCGGCCTCGGAAATCCGCGGGGTGGAGTATTCTTCAAATTCGTCAAGAAGTAAAGACGGACGTGTGGGACTCGATCCAAGGACAACTAGTTCAGGAGAGAACGAGTCCGGTTCAATCACAGCCATGCGATCAGTCAAAGTGTCATTGACCATCGTGGAGTTGGCGCGGTCCTGAAATAAGCCCCGAAGTGGCAGTGTCGAACGAATATCGAACTGAATAAATTTGCGGATCACGCCGGTGAAATGGGCCTCCCAGACCACCGTTTTCTCTTGCAGAGCGCGGATGATGGAATTTAGCGCCAGCATGTCAGTTGCAGGTGTGTTAACTAGCGTCTGGTGCAGATTATACAGTAGGTGCTTTTTCTCTGCTCCGGCCTTCTTGGCCAGATCGGTCATAACTTCAGAGCACGCCACAATCTTGTTTTCTGGGACAATCTCGTAGGTGAAATTAGCCACCCGCGACAAAACAGAGTCATAAAATCTAGTTATAAGGTCCCTAAAATTCCACATTAGGCAATCAGTCACGCTACCACCAATGTATCACCTTATCGATTCATACTCGGCTCTTTTGAGGCGTATACTAACATCAACATTTGCTCGGAGTCGCATCGGAGGGACGTGCACTTCGAGCAGATCAATCATGTCATACTCGAAGTGGATGGTAAAGTTCCGTAGTTCGAAATAGCGAATATGCTCGCGATGCACGTCATGATCGCAGCCAGGCAGTGCCGCGCAAGTCATTTTTTCGCTGTAGAACGTAACTTCCAAGTACTTTCCAAAGGAGTAGTTCCATGTTGCGTCCGACATGGGAATTTCTGGCGTCTGAAGGTCGCACTTAGCGCAGTAGCTCCACATAATTGGCTTGTCCCCAGTGGCTGTCGAAGATCGGAACTTTTCCATAATAATGTTTATTCGCCCGTGACTGTGCGCGTAACTTTTGAAGTGCTTGATCATGGGAGCGTTACAGTTCTTGCCTTGACAATTCAAAAACGCATTTGCGCAGAGGGCTTCTAAATACTGACCGAGGGTGATGTCGTTTTCACGGTAAAATTTGATGAAGCGAATGTCGGGTGGATGGCAAGGCAGGTTTGTATCAAGATTGATGTTCGAAAACAAAAACTTCAAATTCTGATACACCAAAGGGCTCAGCTGTGAAAGGTTATTGAGATATTGGAAGCTGGACCGAAGTTCCATGGACATGTCCAAATCTGGATGCAGTCGACTTCCGCCAGGTCTTCCTGGCTCCGTATCACGCAATATGTAGCATATATCAACAGCGTTGGACTCGATTGTGGTGCTAGGAGCCTCAAGAATACTTTTGAAAACTTCGGGTATTTCCGGTACGCCACGAAGACACTCTAGCAGGTAGGGTGGAGGGAAGTGAACGTATGGAGATATACTAAGAGGAATTTCCTTGAATATGTCAACAGCTTTCGATATTTTGGACTGCCACGTTTCCGTCGCTGGCTCTTCCGCCCCGAGCAACAGCTGAGATAAGCGAGAAGATTCGTAGTCGGTCGTTGGCGTGGCAAGTTCGTCCTTCATTAGCGACGCCTCAAGCCGCAGGTTGTACGCAGCAAATACACCGAAAGCCACAACAAACTTGATGGCATCCAAAAGATCTATATCGCCGCCTCGGATGACGAGCGAGCAGCCGACTTCCTTCACGCAGCCTTCAAAATGCAAAAATGATTTGCGCAGTCCTGGGATGAGCTCATTGTGGAACGCTTTGACCTTGAAGGAGCCACAAAAGCCAACTTGGCGGTCGGGCGTGAGTTCTTCGACACTCTGTATAATCTCGGCGCTGGTGAAACGGGAGATGGAGCTGAGCAGGTGTGCCTTAACGCGGGATACAACGACCACACCGGCTTTGACAAAGACTTCCAGGGCGATGCCAGAGACATGTCGGCCGCATATCACTACGCTCGGACGATAGGCCAACACTTTCGTGCAAAGAGCGTGGATGTACTCACGGTGATGGGTCAGGTTCTCAAGTGATGACAGCTCATCCTCCCTCTGGTACTCGAGGCAAAAGTCTACGACGACGATGCGCGGAAGTGCCACGTCCTTCTGCATCGACTTGTGCGCCACGTTCTTGGTGAAGACCAAGCCGTCGATATATTCGCTGTCCTGTGGCAGGCCACCGGGTATCTTCTTGATCTTGACGTAGCGCCCGATGTCGCAGCTGTCGCCCTCGTGGACGTTTGGCGCGACTGTCTCAGCGGCCTTGATGGACAGTTCCAGCAGCACTTTCTCCCACACGCGGGTGGGGATGCCGCGTTCCACAAGCAGGGCGCGGACGAGGGCACGGATGTGCGAGCGTGCGCGCTCGTTGAAAACACCGTCCTGCGCTGCCTGCCCGCGCCGCAGTGCGTTCAGGATTGCCGCTGTCGTCTCTGGCCGGGACTTGAAGCTGATGGCCCGTGCAGAGTACTTCTTGGACGGTTTGGCATGGCCCAACTTGACGCTGCTGCGGTGGCGGTCTTCGCGCTGCACTGCCCGCTGGTAGATGTGTTCCTGGCTATGCTCGTGCAGATCGGAGGAGCCCAAGGACCCGCCCTCGGCCGACGGCGGTGCCATTGGAGCCGGCAAGGGCTTCCCAGGAAGGTCGCCGGTCAGGACGTCCCTCTCCTCATCGTCGGTCGAGTATCCAGGGTAAAGATCCAGCGCACGATTAGCATTCCTTGGCACCGATTCACTGAGAGAGCTTGTGAGGGCCGGGCTCGTGCCGGCCTGCAGATACCCGCTCTTTGAAGTGGCGTCATCGGCTGGATCTAAATAGTGCAGAGCAGCGTGCGCACCATCCACCTGGCTAGTCGACGGCGCAGGGTAGGGACTATTAGTAGCAGCTGAGATATTTGATAGCGCCGGCGATAAGAGTTTACCACCAGGATCCGCAGGGGAGGACGTTCCGGAAGCATCCCTAGCAAAGGGCAGCAGCTCAGTCTGGTACTGCTGCTGTCTCAGCTGCGGCTGCGACTGCGAGCCCTGCTGTGGCACCTGTGCATCTCGCTCTGGTGCGGAGCCGCGGTCGGGGCCGGGGTCTTGCTGCGCGGCGCTGGTGGCTTTGGTGGAGGTAGATGACGATGATGACGACGGCAGGTAAGCACCAAACAGAGACAGCAGCGCCGCCGCCATCGTCAGGGAGGGGATAATATTAGGGGTACTCAATTTTGGCGTTTCACGGGGGTGGCTGCGCGAGCAATCATCTTGGCCAAGTTTTTAAAGGTTTTTATATTTATGTTTTGAAGAAACTTGGGCTGCCAGTCACATTCGCCAAACCGGAAGCTAAAATTGAGTACCACTAATTTTCTACCCACCCTTCATTTTTCGCGGCGGGTTTATTCCGGCTGGCCTTCACGCCTCAGTCAGTCACCCACGATGTTAGCGACTTGAACAAAGGAGATCCTCTGCTGGGGATAAAAAAGGAAGCAGATGCGGGGGTAGGCCGAAGGCACGGAACGCTCTCAAGGGGCTATGCCCAAAGTGCTTCGAGGGGTAATAGGTCGGTAAGGTGAGGCCGATCGCCCGACGACGTGCCGGGTCACCGAGGCCGGCGGGCTGTCGGGGTGGCTCGAGTGTCCTGGTGCGTGACGCTCGGCCGTCGATGCCGGTGTAGACCACTGATGACTAACTAGCAAAGTTTGATTAAATCCAAGGCCCAGTACTAACGGACTACTACGCATATGAACAACATGGCAGAAGAGAGACGTGCATTTTGAAGTTGGCACTGGCGCTCGGATCCTCGTCTCATTTTCCGACGCTGCGGCACCTGGAGGTCGGCACACAAAGCCCCGAGCTTGTTTGTGGTTTCGACCTGTGACAGGAGTCGTTTCTGATTCACCTGTCAGTGGCGCGTTGTGGATCCTCCACGGTTCTCCGCGTGCCAGGGTGTGGCATAGGATGTCACGGTTCACACGAAAGGGATCGTCCGGTTCGAGGAGCTCCAACGGGAAGAGATCCCGCGGATTGTTTGCGTTTGCGCTCCAATCGCGAGATCAAGATATAATGAGGGCTTTTGAGGACTAAGAGTTTTAGAGGACCTACTTGATAAAGGCCCCCACCAGGTTTTTTTCAGAAGAAGTGTTCAAAACGCTTCTATTTCATTCCAATCTTTTTTTGGAACTAACGTTCGTCTCTTTGGGGTGGCTGAACCTCATTGTTAAACTTCCAGCGTCGAGTTGCACCTCCTCCAACCCCCCTCCCCTTTCAGCCAGTCAATAAAATCGCTTTTGATATCTGGATGCTGCCGGTGATGGGGGAGGTACCCGAGGTGGCTTCACTGCGCCTCATCGGTCTACAGGTGGGGGCAGGCAAATTAGAAGGCGTCTGTGTTCTCGGGCACGAAAACCCAAACAAGTCGCCTAGTTCTCAACGATGCAAGGTATAAGGAACACAGGGTTCAATTTGGCCCCTCACAAACAGTTGCAGATGCGAGTTCGGTCACTTCGTTTGGCCTGTCGCCACGCCCGGCTCCACAAACGGAAACACGTCCAGCTCCTTCCTCACGTCGTCCAGCGGCCGCTCCAGCATCTCCTCATAGTACGCGTTGAGCAGGAACCTGGCCCGGGAGCCGGACTGCAAGGCCCATGGTAAGTGTACCTCGAACAGTCGGCGGCGGTCTGCCGGCGCCAGGCGCAGCGGGCCGACGAGCCCGCTGAGCAGCGTCATGGGCAGGCCAGTCTGCGCCAGCTCGAACCACTTGACCGCAATCTCTTCCTCCACCGTGATGCCCAGGCCAGTCAGCGTGTGGAAGAA
>JADGKE010006619.1:0-10045 GCA_026954515.1 Cladochytrium tenue
GGAGTAGGCCGGCCATGGGTGGAAATAAATGCGACAGTGCACTCAGCCGGCCAGGCCCGTTCCGGTCATGTAGCGGCAGCAGCGGCAGCAGCGGCGGCAGCGCGCGCCTCGTCGCTGCGCAGCCGCCAAAGGGCCGCTGTCAGCGGCCGCCCCGCCCGTGCGGCGCCAGCAGCGATCTCGTCGTCCCCATCCGCCGCCGTCGCTGTCGCTGCCGCTCCACCGTACGCCACCAAGTGGTTCAGCCCGACCGTGCTGACGGCGCGCTCGCCGTCGGGCCCACCGGCCGAGGGCCGCAGGATGCGCGCCAGCCGCTCCTCTGGCAGCGGCTCCAGCGCCGCCCGGTCGGCTGCGGCGCACTCCTCCATCTCGTACTCCTCCAGACACTCGACAAAGTCGCGCAGAGGCACCCAGTGGCGCGCGGCACCCCAGTACCGGTGCCAGAACTCGCGCGCCTCGTCGTTCGGGATGCGGCGCGCCAGCACCGCCTCTGTCTCGTCGTGAGCCGCGGCTACCGCCGCTGCAGACGGCTCCGCAGCGGCGGCGGCAGCTACGGCGGTGGCGGCGGCGGCGCTTGTCGTCGGCAAAGGCGACACTGATCGGGCCGAGCGGGACGATCGCGGCGATGACGACAAAGTCGAAGACGACGGCGGTGACAGCAGCTGAGCACCGCCGGCTCCCCCCACACCCGCACCTGGCGACCGCCCGAGCCTTTCCCGCCCGTTTGCCGGTAATCCACCGCCCGCGCTGGCGACCTTGACGACAGGGGGGAACATACCCGCCTGCATCAAGGCCGGGTCGGCCAGGCCACGAAACAGCCCCGGCGTTAGTGTCGCCGCCGCGCCGCGCGCGCTGGCTGACCTCGTGAATCCGATGCGCGAGCTAGCAGAGGCCAACGCCGCGTCGTCGCCGCCACCGTCGTCACTGCGACCGCCGTTCATCGACTGAGGTGTCCCGTACACGTGAGGTCCCTGTGGCGAAGCGGTGGCCATCATTTCGAGGCGCGACCGCACTGCCGCAGACGCTAGCGATGCAGGGTGCAATGTTGCCGACACTTCGCGCGTCGCCGGGGCCGCCGGGGACGACGCCGAGCGGCCGTCGCGGTGGAAGAAGAGCCCCCAACCTCGACGAGGCTCGGGGCCGTCTTTGGGGGACCGATTGTCAGCTGGAGCTGACCCCGGGGCCCTTCCAAGCGAATGCTGTAGAGCCCCGTCGTTGAAAGTTGAAGGGCCATCAGCTCTGCCTGAGAGAGCAACGGCGATCGGTGCTTCCCTGCGGAATGTATTCGACAGCAAGGAGTCGGGAGCGCCGCTATATGCCGCCGGAGAAGACATAGACTCCCTCGCAGCCCGTTTCAGATCCTCCGTAAATGACAGCAGTGCTTCGTCGCGGGCGTCAACAGCCGCAGTTCCGTTGTTTATGTTTTGCCCCAACTCGGCCATCTTCCTCTGGATGTCCGCCTGGAACCCGTGGGGTAAAGCAGTCAGCATTTTCGAGACTGCGCAAAACATTGGATTAGTATGTGCTAGTCTGCAAGGAAAGACCAACCATGGGCACCCCATGAGCCCTCTCTGAAATTCAATTTAAAATTTGGATCATTATAATTCATGGTCATGTTCGGATTTGACGCATTATAATCTGCGCCAGTGTCTATTAGTCATCACTAGACTATATTCGGATGTCCGAACCTTTTGAAGACTCCCCGGAGGCAGCCGGCTCTTCGTTGCCCTCTGCAAAGCTCTTCTCAAAATGAAACGCTCGCCGACCTGGGAGGCTCTTAGATTCGGTCAGAAGACCCGTGTTAGGTGAAGGGCGTGCAGCTTCCCGTGGACGAGAAGGTCCGTTGGCATGCTCTGATGGCGCTTCAACTCCGCCGGTGGCTTGTTCTTCAACATTCCCGGTAAGAATAACGTCCCTCGCGTGCACAAGCTCGCCTTGATTCACAGCTGTAGCATTGCTGGTATCCGGCGTGATCCCATTTAATGTGCTGGATCCGTCGTTCATGTCGATAGTCGGGAGCGGAAGAAACATGGGGGAAGAAACAGTAGCCACCATAGAGCTAACATCCTTGACAATACTGCGGAGAGCGACGGAAATAGCCGCAAATGATGGCCGTTGAAGGGGATCTGGGTGCCAGCACTGCACCATGAGATCCCACATTGCTTGCGGACAACGAGCAGGCCGATTAGGTCGAATGCTTCTGTTCACGACGAACTGATAGACAAGGGCATCCGGGACATCTTCGCGACACAATGAGCAGTGAGATGCCGCAAAAAAAAAACCAAGACGAACAAACGAACAAATACCTGTCATAGGTACATCTCCTTCGCTCATTAACTCGAAGCACGTCATCGCGAAAGCATACACATCCACAGCGTGAGTAAGTGGACCTCCTTGAAGCCTCTCCGGGGCCATCCAACGCAAAGTTCCCGCCACAGATCCTCCTGACCCGACCGACGACGTTCTTCTCGTAGAAGTCACCTTCTTGAGTGTGGCGAACCCAAAGTCTGCAACACACGCACGGCCGTGCTCGTCAACCTTTGGAGTAAGTGGAGTCAAAGATTTCTCAATGCTGGTAAAACCTTACCAGGACATTCACAGCCTTCATGTCGCCATGAATGACGTGGCGCGAGTGCAGAAACTGCATCCCCTGCGAAACTTCGTACAAAAGAATCACGGCTCGCACAGGATCGTGCGGATGCTTCTCGAGGTATTGGAGTGCATGCCCGGACTCCATGAAGGGCATGACCATGAAAGGCCGATCCGCCGTGGCACAAGCCCCTAACAGCGGAAGAATGTGCGGATGCCGCAAAGGATACCAGGTTCGAACCTCGCGGTGAAAATCTTCTTTCAGCCGGTTTGTGTCCAGGCGGATGAGTAGACGCTTGACGACCACACTGGTGTGTCCAAGCCACGTAGCCTTTGCAACTTCGCCAAAACCTCCGCGATTGATGACTTCGCCTATCTCAATCTCCCAGGAAGTAATAACCCAGTCTTGAACAACGGATGGCGTGACCGTCTGCGAAGCCCGGCGAAGGCAGACTAGTGCCTTTTCCATGAATAAACGTTCGAAATTTCTCCCGACGCTTTGGTCAAAATGCTCTGCGAGGTTCTTTTGCAACGCCTAGTCGATGGTGCAGTAAGATGTGAAAATTAAAACGCGAGAGGTAAGGTGTGTGTATCTTCGAGGGGGTGTACCTCCATTGCCTCCAAGTACTCAGCCTGCTTAAGTTCCAGTGCATTAAGGATCTGGACTGTTTCAGAAAATGTGACATGAAAAGAACAAAAACCTTATAGTCGTTGTCGACAAGATGTTGCAACGTCATTTCAAGGTCGGACCAGTCACGTTCCCGATCGACCCGGTTCTCATCTGCCAAGGTGCGTGACTCAACCTCAAGCGACAACGACAGGTCGTTTGCCACAGCAGCTAGGTCGCGGTGAAGCTGGTCGATCTTTTCCGCAGTAGCCTGTCGGCTCACGAACGATTGCATAAACTGTGTTCATGCGGTCGGGGGAGGGGGGGGGGTAGCGTGAGCCTCATAACCCAAAGTCGAGCATATTTCCCTCCTTCATCCACTTTTTTGAAAACAGCTGGATTGCGCGGTCTGCAAAAAAAGACGATTTCAAAGGCTCTGATACCCACTGTCTTGGTTGATTGATTCTTGACAAAGCCATTGATCGAACGCAGGATGCTGGAGGTGGTGAGCGGTATCGCGAGTAGAAGAGAGATCTAGGTGAGGGCGGAGAAGGAATGTATTCAATCACCCACTTGACAACAGCGCGCAGATGAAGCCTGACGTGCTGTGGCACTTCAATGACTTTTACTGGCATCTCAGTCGATGGTGAAGGTGACGTCGAGCTCCCATCGAGTTTTGCCAGCGATTCGATCATGCCGAGGAGCCGATTTGCCCGGTCGACTAGCCTCTGAAGGCTGTGCTTATTTTGCTTTACTTGCCGTACTAAAGTGACCATGAGACGGAAGGGGGTGCATCAGAGGAATGAAGGGTGGGACGGGAAGTTTGTGGAGGAGGTGTGGGGGCTTGTAGGCCTTAATGTAGAAGGATGAGAAGGAGGGGAAGAAAGGGAGGAGGAAGGGCAGCGTGATCTTCTCGCCGCGGCATGTAGATCACCTCCAGCCTTCATGTCATCGGTCATAGCGTGAGCGGCGCCGAACAGTTCAGCCGCCTCGCCGCCGTCGCCAGCCATCTCAGAGTGCACATCCGGCGTCAGCGATGCGCCTGCAACCTTTCCAACGGGGACGTATCCTCCCAGTGGTACAATGCCGTCCCCATCGCCATGGTCGTTGACGATGGAGCCGACGTTGCTGGAATTGCCGTCCGCGTCCGCGCTGGGACTGGCTACAGTGTGTGGCTTGACGGAGGAGGATAACACGTCGGCTAGAGCCAGAGGGGTGACGCCATCCCCAGTGGCAGGGAGGGCACGTACGTCTGGATCTACCGCATTGCGCTCACTGCCGATGCTGCTGCTACTGCTGCCACCGCCGTCGCCGGTCGTCGCCGTCTCCGTCGCTGGGGACGAAGGTGGTGGCGGTGGCGGCGCCATTACCAACAGGCGAGATTTTCGAGCTCGGAAGTCCGGGATGAACAAAATTCACTATTACGATGGTTAAAATCAATTATATAATTACATTTTTTACTCATGCATGGGTTCGTGGTCTAGTGGTATGATTCCTCCTTCGGGTGGTGGAGGTCCCGGGTTCAATCCCCGGCGAGCCCCTTTATTAGATAAATGGAAAAATGGACTCCTTTTGTTGCAACAACAAAAGTCGGAAGCACAAGCGATTGGCAAACACTCGGTTCGTCGGAACCCATTGACTGACTGTATGCGACCAAACCCACTCACTTCCTTCACTCGCAGATTCACTAATGTCTCTGCCGATGAGCTTTACTTTCCCTCAAGTCGCGAAATTTCGACATCTTCCATCGGTGCTCTGGGGCGGACCAAACGCATCCCGGCCACTTTTGTATGATTAAAGTCCACAGTGAGATGGCTTACTAGTGTCATTTACTAGTGTCATTTAAGGTTTCTATCGATTCCTACTGCGACGCGTTCAGCGATGCAGTCCGCGACCATCTTCAAGTTCAGGTGGGCCAGTGTTTTAAATTTCGTGAAGCTGAAGCCCCCCTCTCTTCGCTTTCCAGATCCACATCGCGGCACACCATTACTTTTCTTTAAAGAAGCAAAAAACATCAAACGATCTTGTTCGCGCGTGTCGGGGAAAGGGGCTGATTTTCCACACGGACTTGATTCTAAGTCGGTTCCGCGCTTTTAACGACAACGCCGTTCGATCAAACAATGCCCTTCGTTCTCGGGTGGACGCTAGTTACATTCTCTCTTTCGAGTCACATTACAACTTCCTCGGACCTCGTTCCTGACTAACATAGATATGCAGACGATATTTGGGTCATTTCCAAGAACGACAACTTTTCTCCTTGCTTTCTTGCCCGCAGCTTGTATTACGGCGTGTCATCTAACCAGGCGATAGAAATACTCCCGTTGACAAAGGACGGATCGTCTCTGGCCAACGATTTGACTCAATCCGACGGAGGCCGCCACAATCTTCGCGCGGTGAAGCCAGGCACTGTCTTCGCGATCCGTTTATTCAATGCAATGACGGATTTCATGATCGACGCAAATTTGAGTCGGCATATTGCAGACAGCCCTCTTCTGCCCGCAGTGCTTTCTCACACTGGTGCCGTGCTGGCCCCTGTCCCCCCTGGCAACATGGATCCCACAGAAATTCTTCCGAGAATCACCGATGACGAGTGCGAGGAATTCAGCTTGAACAGTGGGCAGCGCAATGTGGTTCTGGCCTTTGTCGAAGGCATCCTCGGGCACAGGCGCCCTGTCACTCTCTGCCACGGGGTAAGTCCGTCCAGTTTGTCGGATTAAATGTTCCTGACAAATTTTGAAAGGTTTTTGGCTCATGGAAGAGTTTCTTGGTTTGCGTGATCATCATAATTCTGTACCGAGTTAAGAATGCTGGCGGCTTTCCGGACGACTTCAAGGTGGCAGTGTCTTCGATGACGAACGGTAAACTATTCCATATGTGATTATTGGGCATTAATTTTTCGGGACCTATGAAGTCGCTGTGGACAGGATCCTTCTTGGACTCTTGAAAATGAACTTTGTTAATTTGGTTCGCGTCGGCAGCTTGAAAAAGATCGCCAAGGGACTCTTGCCGTTTTCGGCGCAGCAACTGAAGAATAAATCAGAAGGTACAGTATTTTGTTGACACGCCACAATGAGTCCTTTCTAAATCCATTAATGTAAGACCTCAAGGAGTTGCACGCGATCCTGAATGATGAAAAGCTTCTTCCTACCGAACGCCGTGCAGTACAGGACACTATTCGTCTATTCGCCTGTGCGAGGAAGCTCTATTTCTGCTCTGTCATCTAACAACTTTGCTAGCAAACGAAAATCAGGCTTTGATCCGAGACCGATTTGTAATAGGTGTGGTTATCTGGTTCTGCTGAAGCACACTACATTTACGTCGAAATTTCCAAAGGCGTTACATGCATAGCCGCCTCCTTCGAGTGCCTCGACCATACTATCGCGCACGTTATGATTCTCGACGAGTCCAGCCAGGTAACTAGAGCAAGTTGCTGAAGTCGGACTCACGGAGTGGCGAAGGTGACAGAGCCGTTGTCGATGTTACTACTCTCTCGGTTGAGCTCGTCGTACGCTTTGCTGGTGGGCGACCCAAAGCAGCTACCGCCTTCCATAACGACCAACTGCGAGGACCCAGACGTGTCTTTGGAAAGAACCCTGTTTAGCCGCCTCGTTGACCAAGGTCTTTTTAATTGACATACCGTTTACCCTTTTAACTTTTTTTACCAGGCGTTCCGTCCATACTTCTCGACACACAATATCGGTGCCACCCAAGGATTGCCAAGGCCTCCAGCGATCTGTTTTATGACGGCGTGCTGTCGACGGGGCAAAGATGTGACCACCGGCCCGTCGTTGACGGCGCGTCTCCGCTGTGGTTTGTGGATATTAGGCACCTTTTCGTTTTCGGAAACCGAAGCTCGCTGGCGAATTCTCGAATCTGGGGCATATTGTTAAAGAAACACTGCGGTAATTACACTGGCGCTAGCGCTTGCTACCGGGGTTTAGCTCACCGTATCAATCCTCTTCTCCCCTCCTCCCCTGTTTTAAGACCGGACTAGTCTGAGGCGGATCACGCAGATCATCAGTGAAAACAGCGTCGATGAAGATGTATTGGAGTCGCTTTGCAAGTCTCGCGCGCCTCCATCCCTCCCCACCCCCCTCACTCGACTACCGCTGACGCCGTTGAGCCCATAGCCTCAGAGACTTATGCCTCGGCAACACATATTCTGGACGACCGCACTTCCTTTTCGCCGTCTTTGCCGCCGTCCTCCTTCGGTCCTAAAATGACCGAAACACTGCCGCTTCACCTGCCGCCGGACACTGCTTCTCGAACTCCAGCGCCTACAAAAGCAACGGCCACGGCTGCTGCGACGGCCGCTGCGACGGCCGATGTGACGGCGGCGGCACACCTTCGGCGACTGCCGCCTGCCCCCGCTCGCAGCTCGTCACGCACGAGCCGCAGTTGACGGTGGCCGAAGCTGTGGCGGCCGCGGTGGCGGCGGCATACTCAGCGAGCGAGCTGCCGCCGGAGCTGCCTCCTGCGCCGTTCTGCCAGCTTCGACCGAAGCAGTGTGCGCGGGCGCTGACTGCCGGCGCTGTGTAGTCTCCACTATTCTTCTTGCATGGATTCATTTCAGCCTGTTTTGGGACCTTCTCCCCCCACCCCCCATCCGCCCCCTTCTCTTTTTCTTTTTCTCACCCTGTCCCTGGTTCTGGATGCTAAGCGCACCATGCTATTGCAACAAAAAGATGACTGGGTGAGAAGGTCCTCGTGAGGCCATTGCAGTTTCGCATGGAACGATGTGGTGTCGCACCGGTTGGGTCTCCTCTTTTGGCGCAGGAAAACCTTGGAGCCGCGGGGTGACATCTCCGGATGTCGAGCGAGCTTGCTCACCAAATAGGAGAGGCCATTCTGCCACGTGGAAGACGGTGCGTAATAATTGGAGTGTTGTTTTGTGAGGCACAGCCACGACGACACCAAATCTAACGAGCACGCACCACCGCCGCCTCCAGTGTTGCAGCCACCAAAGCAACGCCAGCCACCCCCAGAGCACCGCGACGACGAGGACGCCGTGCCGCTGCCGCTGCCTCGAGAACACTTCAACGTTGCTGTGGTGCAAACCTGCCTACTCTCTCCCTCATTGCAGTTCGCCAGGTCGTCCAGCACCTCGATCCCATTGATCTGATGGAACTGCGCCGAGTCTCAAAGAGCGTGCGCTCCGCTGTGGACCAGGCCGTCGACTCAGTCGGATTTGCCACCCGCTACCTGCGCCGCTGGATCCTGGAGAGTACCGGGGAGCAGTCATGGGACGCCGTATCGCGTCTCTGGATGTCGTCGAAGAAACTTGATTTTATTTGGCGAGGTTGGTGGGAGGGAGAGCCTTTACTCCCGTAGTTATGAGGTCTAACATCTCTGCCATTGTGAGCAAGATGAATGCATCGGCTATATATTCAATAGCATGTGGGGTCAATATGACAAGGATAGTTTCCGACGTGTGAGGTAAACAATTTTAGAGCAGACTTCGAATGACCATTTTCTTGGCAGTGCCTTGGTAAAGGTGTTGCATAAGGTGGTCTGGAAGAAGTTATCTCCTTCATACTTTACTGCTCTTGCCCAGCTGCTATCGCTAGACAGGAGGATGCTTTCTTTTCTGATATTCAGATTGAACCTTATGCGCTGAGTTCATCGCAAAAAAAAAGAAGACAACCAAGGGCTTCTTGATTGTGTAGGAGACTCGCGATGTGCCGTACATTTGTGGATTGAAATAAGAATGTGCAGTTAGCCGGCAGGCATGGTCATTATAATGGAGCTGTCCACCTCCAACCCAGAGAAAATACCTAACTTTTCAAATTATGGTTATCCAGTTATCATGGCCTGGACAGGTCTGTGCCATTTACATAGACAGTGACCCTTCCTGAGGCCAATGATGTAGTCGAGCGATTGTGTTTGCAGCCTCTCGAGTGCCTGAAAATCGGGTATGGAAGATGGGGAGGAAAGCACAGGTGGTTGGTGGCGTGCGTGGGCGCTTGTAAGGTGTAATGAATGATAGGTAAGATTTTGGATGGTAAATACGAGAGGTCCCATGACATCCCCTCTCAGGAACGAAGTCCGAAAAGAAAAAGGGAACTCGAGGATATTAAAAGACCGACGGAGGGAAGGTCAGTTAGAAGTTCGGGAGTGACAGGTATCCAAGAATTGAAAACAGGTAAATGATCCTTCCACGAGACAAGAATTTCGTTGTGGTTGCGAATGCGGCGACGATGAAGTACACGGTCGATTTCACGGCGATCGACGGGGAGAGCATCGAGTGGGTGCGGGCCATTGTGATCCCAGTAGTAATGTCGAAGCTTTTCAGGGTGAAACACCAAGTGGATGCACCAGTTTGGTAGGAATGCAAGGCTGAAGGAGGTTCCTTCTTGTGCGATAATGCGGAAAGGTCCGTAGAATTGAGCAGCGATTTTTCGGCGGGCGTCCTTGCTGGTGGTTGACGGGCGTCACGTCACGAGCAGTGAGCAGAACGAGATCTCCAACAGCGAAGGTCGTGGGGCGGCGGCGTCGGCTTGCGTACACAGCCTGGGTATCCTGTGCAGAGCTGGTCACGCACAAGAGCTTGGCGCGCAACAAGATCAGAAAGCTCAAATGGCGTGTGTCGTGGCAGGGCGAGCTCGAGCGATGAGCGCGGGTTCCGGCCAAGGTCAAGGAAGAACAGTGTGAAACCTGTGCTCATGTTGATGGTGTCATTAATACCATATTCGATTAGATGAAGTATAAATCCCAATCATCTTGATACCAGTTCACGAAATCGCGAAGGGCGGCGAGAATCCAGGCCTTCTTGTTTTCGGTTTGTCCGTCGGTTTGTGGGTGATAAGCAGAAGCAAGGCGAAGTTCGACCTTTAGGACCATCATGATGTGATT
>JADGKE010006620.1:0-10006 GCA_026954515.1 Cladochytrium tenue
GGTGGTGGGGGCGGAGACGTTGAAGCCAGGGTGGATGCCATTACACCGAGAGGGAAAAAAAAGCACCGCCACAGCCGCTTCCTGTGTGACGGAGGCTGGCTGATTAGTTTGGGGTCTAAGTCCCTGAAAAGCATGCAGCCAGCGCCATTGTTGGGTGGGAATTTCCCAAATTGGCTCAATACAATACAATATGCAGAGTTCCCATATTGTGTGCGTTAGGTGGATTCAATTCCTATCTTCAGGAGTAACCCAGCCCTTACAGCTCGGCGACAGAGACCTGATCGACCAGTCTTGATCGACCGGGGACAGGGCCGTCGGCGGCCCAAATCTCCCTTTCCAGTCTTCTTTACACGGACGGACCAAGTTCCTGCGCTTCTCCATGGTTATCTGTACAAAGCGCCCGTGAAAGGTGTTGCCACCATTCTCCCGAGCTTAAGAAGGCCATTCGAATCAAGGTGTTTCACCTTCCTCCAATCATTCACAGCTGAGCTGGGGCGGGGTGTAGTGCAAGGAAAAGCAAGGAGACTGAATGGGAAGGGAGCGCAAGGATATAGTTTTTGGCCTTTTTTTTTAATGGATAATATACAGCACGAAGATGTGGAGCTCTATGGCGGCGGCGGTCCCGGAGTTCGCTTTTACACCTCCGTTCCTATTCCCGAACCTCAGCGCTGGTAGCATGAAAACAGAGGAGGTGGGGTGGTGGATCGATTAGTTCCTTGAGGCTAACTAACTGTTGTCTCCTATCATATGGTAATCGATACAAAAAAAATATATCATGAGACCCCCGGCACGACCTGATCTCGGTCCGAGATGCACAGCACAGTTGCACCAGGGCAGGTCAGGCGCAGCAGCGCCGCCGTTGACGGTGCTGACCCGGGCCGCCTTCGTATTGCCGCCCGCACGTTGAGCCCAACTACCACAAACGAGGCGCTCTCTGCCCGCACCGCGTCTGTCACCGTGGTCGCCGGGCCCGTGGTCGCCGATGCCACTCCTATTACCACGCGCACGTCCCGTAGCCCACTGGCTCGCAGCCGCTGCAGCGCTGGGCCAAGGCCGGCTTTGCGGCCAGGGTCGAGTGGGCTGCGTGCGCGAGAACCACGCGGTCGGCGGTGTTGAGGAAGTGTGCGAGCGCCCAGTCGAACGCAATATCCGACGTGGCTGTGCGAGGTTGGGTGAGAGGGACGGAGAGTGAGAATTAGTCGTCGGGTGGAGGGATCATTTTGTTGTTGGCGGATAGTGGAGATAGAGACGGCAATCCAGCAGGGTTGGGCAGCCAGGCAGAAAGACACTTGCGTGAGTCGTCTATGGCGATTACAACAGTGCGAGAGTATGCTGGCGGCAGAGACGTCGTGCGCACAGCGGCAGCTCGGCGTCCCGACTGCATCCAAGCTCTCTTCGGAAGCGGCGTCGAGACGGGTGTCACTGTCGAGGGGCTGGTACGGAGGTGGAGGAGGAGTACAAGCAGGAGGTGGAGGGCCCGACGTGAACACAGACGAAGACGCAGTGGACGGCGACGACAGGGGGTGTGGCTGTGGGAGGTGGCTGAGCATCTTAAGGAATTGCCATAAAACATTCCCTATCCGGTTGCCTCGTTGTCACCGACATCATGCGCACATGGCATGGCGATTAGGTGGAGTTTCGTTGGTACTTTCGCCCCCTGATAGGGATATTACAAGGTCAAACGACAAAAAAGAACCCTTACTCATTCATATACATACAGCAGGTTTACCCTACCTCATGTTGCGCCCGACTTTCTTTCCCATCACCTGCCCTTCCGGCTTCTTTCGATGATTTTAGACAACCTCATGGTCGCGCAGATAGAATCTATAGAAAGGACCGAGGGGGGGGGGTCACGGCGTGTTTTTCCTGACTTCTTAATGCTTCATTGGGCGAATCCTTGATAATCCTCACTGGGTCCGCGGGGGGTTTGGTCTCCAATCCGGGGTAGAAACACAAGTTGGAGGTGGGCGATATCGCAAACCTTGCCCAAGCTGTGAGACCGTGACGATTGATGGCCGAATGACTACTTTACTGGCAGTAATAGGGAATAATAACATGACCTGGACAACCCTCTACAGAAGTACCTTCACCACCACCACGTCGCACAAGTGCCGGCTGCAAGACGGGGCCGGTAGCGGCGGCGGCGGTGAGAGTTGTCAAGTTGCGGGGGCGAAGATACCTACGTTGCCCTGTGTCATCGGAAAGAAATGCAGCCCGCTCGTGTCATTAAGGTTGAAGTAGTTGTGGTTGTGGTTGTTCCAATTGTGGTTTTAGTTGGGGATTTTTACTGTGAGTAGTGTATGGTGTGGCTGAGTCATGGTGTCAGACAGACCCCCACACAGTGACATGACTTGAGCTGTCGGCCTGCGCCAAGGCAGTCGATTGCCCAAGTCCGCACCCCTCGCTCCACTCCCGTTCCTCCCCGGCCCTACCTGCTTTTACCATCGACCTTCCTCGAAGAGAGCCATTCAATTTTCGCCTTTAGAGGTGTTTCATCGCAAAATGGCGGCACTGGGCACGGGCGCCGTCTTGCGACTCAGTTATGTCAAACCGGGAACGACCGAACCAACGAACCGCAAGGTGAGACTAGGCGCGACCGAGGATCGGTCCGTCGCGTCACTCGTGAAGCTGGTGGCGTCGAAGCTCGAGCTGCACGGCGCCACCGAGGTTGAGTGCCTGCAGTACAAGGATCCTGTCGACGGCCAGATCTACGAGCTTTCGGACGAGGACCTGGAGGACGTCCTGGAGAAGAACCTGTTATTGAACGTGGTCTTTCGAGGCGACTCTGGCCATGTCACGGGCGCGTCGGGTGTCGAGAACATGCTACCGCTGAGCCCGTCGCAAGGGAGTGCCAAGGATCATGATCAGCAGTCGGTCAAGTCTCCACCGATCCCTCCGAAAGTGATCCAGGGTCACCAAGCCGAAGAACCTGATCTCGATAAGCCGACCCAGATTGCGTACGGTGCGTTCTAAGCCTCTCAAATGCACAACGTGATGGTCATGGCAGGTGATCCAGCAAAATGGAGCGAAACCTTGATGCTTGACTGGTGCTGTCATCAAGAAAAGGAACGACACGAGATATTCGTGAGGTGAGTTCTGACTGCGTGACAACTGTTGGTGGCTAACTGTTGGGAAAGTTATCGCGTAGCATCTGACCAACAATCAGCGAGGACGCTGTGGTATGAGCTTGACCGAACCAGAGGACTTCATGCTTTTTGGGACAAGAAGTGCCTCAATAATGGCGAAGAGTGGGAGCGCGGCTTTCTGACCGGCCTTAGCCAATGCGATGTCGTCGTGTTGCTCTGCTCCGAAGACGGGCTCCGCCGCGCACAGAGCGCTGGAGAGCAGCCCGACAACTTGATCCTCGAGTGGGAAATCGCCCTTGAACTCCGTCGCAACAAGGGCGTGGACGTTCTCCCGGTGTTCTTGAAGTCGAAAAAGTTGGTCCGTATCCCGGAGAGTGGGAAGGAGGTCAAGGCGTCGATCGACTATTTTCCCAACAAAATGGACTTTCCCAACGCGGTTCATCGTCACGCGCTGAGTCCTCATGAGCTGAGTGTGCGGTCTGTGGTTGAGGAAATTTCCAAGCTTCAAGCTGTCATAGCTGATCCTGATGATCTTCAATTGTTTGTATTATTTGTCCTTGGCTTCTTAAGAGTTGACCGTTTTGCTCAGAGTAGTTGCATCTGCACTTGAAGTATTCCATAAAAGAATGCACCGGGCGTCTAGGGCACCTTCCGGAGCCAGCAACAGCACACAGCTGCCTGTTGTATTTACGGCAGACTATGTTACTTCTCTCCAGAACTGGCTTGAGCCTATTAATACCGATATGGATAACCAACACGCAGCTCTGATGAAGAAATATCTTTCAGGAACTAGGGATTGGCTTCTTGAGCGCGTCATGAAGTTTCTAGAGGACTCTCGACTAAATAGCTCCAGGGTTCTCTGGCTCCAAGGCTCTCCGGGTGTTGGCAAGTCACTGATGTGTGCTTTTGTTGTCAGCGAGCTGAAGAAGAAGAATCTTCTTGGTGGCATGTTTTTCTGCCGTTACGACAACGAGAGCATGAATAGCGCTCGCAACCTCATTACGACGCTCTGTTTCTATCTGTGCTTGTGGTCGAATAACTTCGCAGAACTTGTCGACAAGATCCGTTCGGAAAATCCTTCTGTTCTATCGTATCCCACTGGTCAATTGTTCAACGCTCTCATCCATTCTCCGCTGAGCGCCCTTTACAAGTCCGCACCAAACCAGCCGCCCGTGGTCTTGTGCGTGGACGCCCTTGACGAATGCGGAAGACTTTCCTACCGCCGCGACATCCTACAGGTGTTTGCTCAGAGCTGCAAAAAGCTGCCTGAGAAGGTCAAAATTTTCGTCACGTCCAGGCCCGAGGCCGACATTGTCGACGCCTTCAAGGATCTTACCGTCGAGGAGCTCCAGCCAACAGTCTCGGACGCCCGAGGCGATGCGCTTGAGTTTGCGAAGCAGAAACTCGTACGGTTAGGCGCCGACGAGGAGGCGCTCTCGAAGGGTCCTGGGCTCATGTGCGAGAAGTCGGAGGGGGCATTCATTTGGCTGGACTTGGCGTGCAAGGCGCTTGAGGGAAGGATCGCTGAGAAGGTGGATCTCCGCATGGTGCGAGATCTCCCGGGAAAATTGGATGCGCTCTATCTGCAGACGTTTTCGCAAATATTCGGGACGAAAGGAAGTCGCGACTCAGCTTTGTTTTTGGTTCTTTCGACCATTGTGTGCGTGTTCCAGCCGCTGGATGTGGGAAGCATTGCTGAGCTACTGGATCTTGATACTGCCCTGGTAGAGAGGGAGGCCGAACTACTCGACACGGTGCTAATCACTGAGGAGGGTACCGGGTGTCTTCGTCTTGCCCATAAATCTATCAAAGATTATCTGATTGATCCTTCTCGTTGCTGTGACGTTCGTTTCGCGATCAATTATGCGCAGGAGCATTCAAGAATTGCGAAAAGATGCTTCGCGGTGATGGAGAAGAATTTGTCTATGAACATGGCAGGTAAATGATTATTGATAGTCGTTCGCTATCAATTGATTTTATCCGGGCACTGTTTCAGAGCTTCCTTTGGACGCGCTCCACGAAAATATTCCTGACTTCTCGAAGCTAGTTAACACGAAGATTAGGACTCATGTACGCTATTCTGTAATCCACTTTCACCAGCATTTCGCGGAGGCCGTTCAAAAGAGTCAAAATAGTTCGGCCGAAATTGTTGGCATCCTGGAATCGTTTGTACGAGAACGAGTTCTGTACTGGCTCGAGGCGCTTAGTCTCATATCGTGTATTAATGATGCCGCCAGCATGGCTTCTTCTCTCTCCGAGATTTGTAGCATGCTTGGGAATTGCTCCGAAAGTACCCTCAACATCCTGGACGACATTCCACGTGTGATTGCGCGGTTTTACATCCCTCTCAGTCAGTCTGCCATTCAAGTCTATACAACTGCAGTTCCATTCTCACCGAAGAACTCAGCCTTTTACCAATGTTACCGCCACATAATTCCAGCTGAAATGCACGCCCCTGTTCTAATTTTGCCAAAGGAAAAGTTTTGGCCTCCATTGATTTCCGTATTGGAGGGCCATGCCGGTCAGGTGAAGTCAGTCGCCATTTCCCCATCCGGTGAGCAGATTATCTCTGGTTCCGATGATCGTACAATAAGAGTATGGGATGCGAAGACGGGGCGGCTGCAAAAGACACTCGATGGGCAAAGGAGCCCCATCCGGTCGGTCGCGTACGGTCCTGACGGCCAGTGCATCATCGCTTCAAGTGAGGATCTGTCAGCTGTCATTTGGGAACTGGCTACCGCCAAGTCGCTTCATATGTTCAAGGACTGTTCTGGCCCAGTCGCATTTAGCCCGGATGCCAAATGTCCTCGTGTGGCAGTCGGACTTGTTGGTACAGATATTTGTGTGTGGGCCGGCGACGCATTTCAAGAGCGGACCTTACTTGTGGGGCATAAGGAACGGATCTATTCTGTTGCTTTCAGCGTTGATGGCCGGCGCATCGTGTCTGGGTCGAACGACGGAACTGCCCGAATATGGGATGCAGCCACCGGTAACCAATTGGCGGTCTTGGAGGGCCATGAGAGCAGGAGCAGCGTTACGGCTGCTGCATTCAGCCCCGATGGGTGGCTAGTTGTCACAGGGTCATCAGATAAGACTGTCCGGATATGGGACTCGACAACGGGATTGGAGAGGGCGGCTCTTGAAGGTCACTACGGCCAGGTGTCAGCGGTCGCCTTCAGCCCTGACGGAAGTCGCGTACTCTCGGCGTGTTGGGACGTCACGGCCATAAATCTGAAGGACAACACCATTCGCTTATGGGACTTCACGACTGGGCGGCAGCTGGCGAAGATGTCCGGCCACTCTGACCGCGTCGATTCGGCGGTGTTCAGCCCGGACGGCCTCCGGATCTTCTCTGGGTCCTGGGACAAGACCGTCAGGGTGTGGGACACGGCGGCGGCAGAGCAGGAGGGGGTGTCGCCGGACGATAGGTCCGGGCACTTAGAGGCGGTCTATTTCAGCCCGGACGGCAGGCTCGCCCTAAACCTCTTTGACAGCAAAGCCTACGACCTGGTCACAGGGGACACAGTGGCCGTGGAGAACGCGGCAGTCATGGGGTGGCACAGCGGGGACAATTCTGGCATCAAGAAGTCGGCTGGGGACCTCGCCGTTAGGGAGCCCTGGGTCTTCATGAGGCAAAACTTCAACGTCAGAAGTAGGGCCTGGCTCCCCCCGCTGCTGAGGAGTGCCGCGGTGTACTTCCCACCTTGCGAGAGACGTGTTTATGTCACCCTTTCCATGGGGAAACTCGTTGTCGTGCGATACGATTAAGTGACTTCTTCATTTACTTTCCAACACCTGCTCCCAAACTCCGCCTACCCGCCCGACCATTTTTCTCGACTTCTGCTTTCTTGGGCGTCTATTTCGTTCGACTGTCGCGTCCCATTCCCTTTTTCCTGTCTCCCTTTTGGAATATGTCAAACAATTAATGGTTATGTTACAAAATGGTCCCTAAACTTAGGAACATAATCCATACCCATCAACCTGTAAGACCTTCTTCCGAGGTACTGGCCGCCATCTTCAAACGAATCACCCTAAATAGCTCATAATTGTAAGTATGTTGATGCTTTCATCATCTAGCCACTGACTCACATCGTCACGATGAATATATCATAGAGAAACTCGGAATAAAGCCATCCGTAGCACTGATGCCTGTCTAGGTGGCTGTGGTCAATTCAATACACTACGATATGTATTATGTCTTCTATCTGGTTAAGACAAAAGGTGTGAAGCGTGCCCAGACTGCAATACAAACTGGTTGCTCTCGCTTATTCATAGAAGATCCTGATTTTTTGATTTGTTGAGACCTCAGTGGTTTCGAATTAACCCTTTACTTATCTCCTGAATCTCCACAGTCGACGCGCAGCGGCACTGTAGGGTCCCTAACGCTGCAGAGGCCTCGTGCGACAGAGTTTAGGAGCTCTTTATTGCCCTCCGGTTTCGAAGCGGCGGGCCTGACGGGGTTAACAAAGTTGTTGAAATATCCCCCCTACAGCCCAGTGCAGCCGAGCGAGTAGAAGTGGGCATCTGGGTCTGCCAACCCCTAAACTACCCACTCACCCCCACCCGCTTCTCCACCTGCTTCCCTTCCCTTACTCTTTCTCATGATCACTCTCGCTCGCTACTGGCCCGTTCAGTCCGTGACATCGCCCAGAAGGCGACCTTTTTGTGACGGCAGCTACCTGTTAACTGAAAGCGCACTCTCAGCCCCCACCCACTGGCGGCTGCTAAATCCGCCCCGCTGTCCCGCGCCATAATCCCTGCCCGCACCCGACGGCATCAAGCACATCGTCTCGGCTGAGACGCCGCTGGAGAACTCCGAGTCGGTTCGCGTGCGGATCGACTTTCTGCGCCGGGGCCACTGGTGCTCCGGCGTCAACCAGCACCACGTCGCCCTGCAGTGGCTGGTCTCGAGCCAGAGCACCTCGCACAAGAATGGCCTCTTCCGCATGGTGCCGTACGACGCCGACTACGATGAGAACGAGGAGGATGAGGAGGTTGGCGCAAAGATCGAGGATTTCAATATGCTGCCGGCGGACGAAGAGTCCTTCCTCGACATCAAGCACGAAGGCTTTCGCGTCTTCTTCGACTCTGCCCAGATGTACAACAACGACTCCACGAAGGACGCCGACACCAACCCTACCGAGCCTCCGATCCTCATCCAACGGATCGGTGCCGGGCCCACCTCGATCCAGTGGATGAAGGACTGGCTGTGCGGAGTCTCGATCGAGTTTGTCAAGCACCAAATATCGAAGAAGCGGCGATCGCTTCATCAGGCACTCCTCTTCCCCTTCGTGCCTCTGGCGCGGGCGATAAGGCGTCCACTCTGATTGCCTGCAGAGGTAGGCCTCTCCCTCCCACCCCCCATCTCATCCCATATAAATACTTCCAGGTGATCTCCCACTGATTACTCTTTATTGCAATTCACAAGGCGGTGCCAATTCCGATAAGAAAGGCAGACAATATACCTCTTCCATACACACGGCGAAACAAAAACACAACACCACCACCTCCTCAGCAGTCTGCCGAAACTCCCACGCTCATACGTGGCTCGCCATCATGGACTTTTGCGCGAACGTCTTGCCGGCAGATGTCTGTATTTTGGTGCTCTCCAGACACTTGGCCTTTGCCTGGCTGCGGTTGCTCAGGGCCGCCACAAAGAGGGTGGTCATGACGTTGGCGAACTGCACGTAGGCGGCGGCCGTGTTCGTAAGCGCGTTGGATAGGTAAACCGCGTCGGCTGGCACGATGGTCAGGGCCAGGACGTACGTCACGAAGCAGCCGCTGATCGACGCCACGTAGCGCCACCGGCACCTCATGATGAGGGCGGCGGACGAGGACGACTCCTCGCCCGCCAGGTTCCTCAGTACCACAAACTGCAGCGCGGCCTCCAGCAGCTCGGCCGCCAGCGGGATGATGTCCATCCACGTCAGCACTTTGTAGAGCTGGTTGTACTGGTCTGGGGAGTAGATCCTCGCCCAGTTGCCGTACATGCCGATGCCAGTGCGCAGGGAGATCCCAACCACGTCCAGCACGAGCGCCAGCGTCGTCGTGTACCGCAGCAGCGGGCCCTCGCGAGCCGTTAGGGCCGCGGTCAGGGAGTACGACAGCCACGCGCTGATGGACCTGTACGCCGCCCCGATCACCCTACTCAGCCACAGGCACGCCACCACCGACACGCCCGGGATGTTTGTCCAGCCCGACGGCGCGATGACTATGTACATCGCGAGGTGCAACGGCATCACGCTCATGGCCAGCCGCGTGCTGACCGTGTGCGCCACGTCCGGGGCGTAGTCGTGCACCACCAGGACGAGCATGATGGACCTGCATATGTCGTAGAAGTAGGTCGATCCGATCGCTGTGGCGGTGCTCATCCTTGACTTCAGGTCCTAAAACCGACCCTTGTTCCAACTACAAGTGGCGAAGGTTGTGGGTCTTGGAGGAAGGGGAGGTGGGTCAGACGGGACGGTGGGTCGGGAAGGTCACAAGAAGCAGTAGAGAAAGGGATAGGTTTCATATGTTCTGTTCAAGGTCTCTCTCTCACTCGCTCTCTCTCTCTCTCCCTATTAGAGAAGCACTGCCTCTATCTTGCCCAACGCACCACCGACCACAAATAGAAACACCCTCTATGGATGAGCTTACCTGCGCGTGCGTTAGGAAAGGAGGGAGGGGTGGGGGACGAGGAGCTGCACCCAGAGAGTTTGGGGAGGAAGGGGTCCGCGGTCCAAGGATACGCGGCCAGACAATTTGCGTGAGGTAGCACACATCTCACACACACACACACACAGCACCCATACAAAGACTCACAGACACACACACATGCACACACACACACGACCACACACACCCACACACACACTCTCACACACACACAAACACACTCGCCAGCGCCAGACGGAGTGCGCGCCATAGAACGATAATCA
>JADGKE010009654.1:4565-41216 GCA_026954515.1 Cladochytrium tenue
ACACCCCACAATTTGGCGGGTTCGTTTCCAACCAAATTTCGAAATTTTTTATAGTCCTATTGGGTTTGGGGGGGGCCCGGGGCAAAACGGGGTGTAAACTAAACCCCCCCCCCCCCCCGAATCCAGTCCCTCTTTCGGCATCACTTCTCCACCGCACAATTTTTATCCTGGAGTCAAGCCCCTTGCGAAACGCGTCTTGGTTGTGCGGGTCGCTACTAAGGTAATTGGCCACCTTGCGTACTTTTCACAGAGGGATTGAAACCACCCACAAACTCAGCGTCGGACTGCAGCTCGCGTTCAACTTCGTGTCGCTGCGGGGCTCGTCCGTGACGTGGAGCAGCGTGCCGTTTTACTTCTACATCGTCATGGCCGCCCTCCCCGCCATTCAACCCCCGGTTCACGAGCTGGTGAAGCTGGACGACAAGAAGTCCTGGCTCCGATTTCAGAAGTTTTCAAAACTTCAGTTTAACACCAAACTTGGAATGCATTCACCCCTCTAATATCGGCCTCACAAAATTGGTGCGCCGCCCTATTTCATTTCTGCGTCGCAGTTGTCAACATAAATAAAGCTATTGGTTCACACTGAAAACATCCTACACATTAATTGATGTCCTACCACTTCCGTACCCTTAACGAACCCAATATCCGCAAGCCTCATGACCGGCCTGTTTACGCGTGTTTTCTTTCCAACCTTGTTTCTACTCCCTCCGCTTGTGTTCTACGTTTGGAACTTCCACCAAACAAGTCTATTTCACGTCTGGAGGAGACGCAACTCGAAGAGATCAAAAAGGAATTCCGTTCTGGAAATTCTGGAACCGGTCGTACAAACGGCTTGAAGGGGGTTATGGCCAAGCCTTCAGAATTAGAGCCGCCCATACCTGAATTGATTTTCATGTGCCACACGAATTTGTGATAACATAAAATCTGCTGCAGCTCTGTCGTCCTTCCCTAGTTGGAAACGTTTCCGAAGCTTCTCTATAGTTTGTTCCCCTATGACCCCTGATTAATATAGACGCAAATATCCGACTAACCTTTAAAGCAAGGCAGTCCCGAGTCGAGCATAAGGGAAACCATACTGATAATCTCCTCAGCATAGGGCCTAAGCAAGGGTTTAGATCAACAGCGACACACCCAGATTAATCAAGCCTACCGAACAGCAAGGAAACATTTTATCAGTAACTCTGAAAACAAGCGGTAGGCGGGGCTGTTGGAGTCGCCACCAAGAACATCAATCATTTCGGTTGTAAGCTTGAATGGAGAAGCCTCGAACTCGATCCCTCCAGGCGAGATATCAAGAATAAAACCAAAGTCTGTGCAAGCTTAGGAATACAGGTGTGAGTTATACGCTATGCAAACCTATATGCAAAATATGCCCTTGGTCGTCAAACATAATGTTTCCATTATGGCGATCTCGAATTTGAAATATATACAAAATCAGAGACGATGCAGCCAGACTTTTCACGAAGGCCGCTTGAGCCTAGAAGTGCTCAGTTATAAAAAATTAACCAAAAGGCAAAAATACCCTGCGGAACGCGAAGGAATCAACAGTTCCAAACTTCTCCAAAAAGTAACTACCGCAACGTTAAAGGAGAGAACAGAACTCTAAAATGGTATACTTTGGCAGACTGTTTACTTTTTCTCTTCCCATCATGTCGCGAGATATTGAATTTGGAAGAACTTCGATAATGCCACACTTAAAAAAAACATTTTAGATCAAGGCAGACACATGAAACGAACGTACACCAGGAGCCGTTGCAACCACGCGGTTAGGATATAGATACACATCCAATTCGGCAGAGGAAAATATACTTTTAAAAATGCTCATGAGTTGTAATGCAAGGACATCTTGACGACAATCATCGCCGACTTTAAAGATTGCCGATTGCCACACAACTTCCATCCGGGTTTCTCCATTGTCACCGTCGACTTCTCTTTGAACCTTAAAGCTAGCGAGATAAGGAGCCTAATCATGTGTCAGAAAAGCAGTTAAAATGACAACTAAGAACTTTTGCGTGACTTTGGAGTGGGCGACCGGAATCATAATCGATACCAAGAATGGTGCTCTCTGGATTGCTAGGTAGATAAACGCCGACATCTACAGAAATTTTCCTTAGTTCTTCATCAATTTTTTTCTATAGATCATCAGGAAAGTCGATTATAAAGAGAAACCTTCTTCTCTTGCTTGCTCTTCGATATGTAGGGCTTCAGCGCCCCCGAAATCCCTGTTACTTTGGCGAAAAATGAAAACTCCCTTTCGTAGAAGTCCTTATCAGAATGGAACATTCCTAAGCTGATCTTCTCGATAACTCGATCTAAGTGAGGTTTTATTTTATCCTCCTATTGAGCTGTCATTATCAAAAAGTTATTTTGCAGTGCTTACTATCATCTTTTCTTCTCCCTTTTCTTTGACCATTTGAAACATGTTGGCATTCATATTCCATATAATCTGATGAGCAAAGAGAGGCGAAGCCTTCGCGGTCTTAAGAAGATAGCGCTCAATGAACCCTACAGCGATTAACTTTAGCTTAGTAGTCAACCCCACCATAGCTATCAAAGCGCAATGCCTGAACAATTTGAGGAACATAGAAGAACACGTGATCCACAGGAAAGTGCTCCAATGACCTGAAGGCGTACTGGACAACCCACGGGTGAGACTTGTACTTTGGGCTAAACAGTGTTATTGCAGTCACCGGAGAGACAGGTTCCCAGTAAAGAAGATGCTATTTTTCTCAGTCTTGTTGACATCATTTAGAACATACCCGTCCATGGAAGTTCTTATTGATCAGGTTCGAGGATAAAAACGTCCGGGCAAAATCGCTGTATTGCACATATTTCATCGGATTTCTTGATGCAAAAGTAGCGGTGTAATCATTTTGACCAACAAATATTTTTGGAATGTGCACAGCGATTTGTGGACGAACAAAATCCGCAATTCTCAGAAGTCGCGGTATATCAACCTATTTATCATAAGACTAAAAAAAAGTGTTCTATATTTACCACCAGAGTAAGATTCGAATCGAGAGAATAGTTGTCTGGAGAGTTCCACAGCGTGCGTCTGAAAATGTCATTCTCAAAAAGAGCTACAATGAGCTCCTTAACGTCGGACGCAGATACTTTTGGCCTTAGCTTTGAAGAATGTTATGCTCATACCTCGCCGAAGACTCGCTGCTCCATTTAATAAATCTAAAGTACGTGTTGTAGATGTTGTATGAACAAAATCAGGGGACTCTTTTATAAGCTTCAGAAGAGCTTTAAGCGTGTCTTCTTCTCTTGCTTGAAATGTACTCCATCTATCTCGCTTATAAGTCCAGAAATAGGAGTATACTTTACCGAGGAGAAACAGAAAACAGCGCCAACGATGCTTCATAAATGTAGCGCCAACAGATGTTGACGAGCGGCGACTTTTGGTGTTCTAATTCTGAAGCAACTACAGAGGCGAGATAAAGAAGGCTTATTGCTGTCCGGTGAATCGCTGGACCATTCCTACTTATCAGTTAGTATAGTACAGCTTTCCATAAATTACCTTAGATTCTTAATACCCGATAGCGCGATTTGAATGAACTTGAAATAGACGTGGATATTTTCACGATTGTGCCAGAGAACTATTCTAAACCTCGTGGCTAAAAATTGCAACCATTTGTAATGCACTAGGCAAGAATCTTGTTCTTTCGAGAGTGGAGCGGAAGGAACGTAGGTCATTTTGTTTTTGAATGGATTTGCGGATCTTTATCAATCTTAGAAGGGTGGTCCAAAGTTCCAAACAAGATGAACCTTAATTTCGGATCATATAATCCCTTGCACTGATAGATTGACCATTCCCACAAACTGAGAATATTCGAAAGTATCCGGGTGCTTAGCTCCGGACGGCTGGCCATAATCCACGACCATATTGGAATTGCAACTTCAATAGCTTCAACAGAAAATAACAAAAATGGGGTCCAGCAAATAAGATGGATGAGCTCCTCGTCAGTCTAATGACGTTAACTCTATTATTATCGAGGAGGTTGCTACCTTTTCAGTCATTATGACAAACGCAGCCGCTCGGTGCAAAGATGGGTTCATATAAGCAATAAATTCATCAACACTGAAGTTGTGCAGCTCGGTGGCCCTCAGCTCATTCTTCAACAATTCAGGAAGACTCGAATCATCTTGATGGGTATTAGAAATTGACAGAGGATACACTTTACCATTAATTTTAAGCAACTGCATCATGCCCCTGACTTCTCCAACGAATTGTGCTCTAGTGTTTACGTCATGGACTAAATCTTGCGAAGAATCTAACAATCTTAACGTCCAGCTCAGAATGACCTATACCAACCTTTGTAGAGTAGTCCCATTGCCAATTTCACTCCAGCATGATGACCAGGATTATGCGGCCAGACGTTTTCCATATCAATCATATAGCTCTAAATTTCGCTTACAACTTCCTCGCAAAATATACCAGCTTACCTGTAGTAGCGAACAAGTTTCCGTTGCGTATCGGTCGATTGCCAGGGACAAAATACGTGAGCAAAACTGCTTGTAGAACGTAAGTGCATCTTCCTTTTCCTTAATATCAACGTAATCAAGGCTAAACTTCAGACGCGCTGTTAAATGATTCTAACATAATTAGGCGAAGCTTGGATGGGTGTGATAACCTTTTCTTTAGGTGAATTCAGTTCGAGATACTGTAGAATATCAAGAAGCAAATAGATAATCTTCTTCTCCCAAAGCATGCTTGGTACCGCCTGCATTAACTTAAATGCGGCTAGAGAGCTGAATTGTCGGACTTTGGGAAGTCGATGTGCGCAGTGCGTTATATAAATTGGAAGCACATTGAAAACAACACTTCTACTGAGAATTTTGGCACTCAGGAAGTGGTTTACAGTCTGTCGGTCAGTATTTAATTTACTAGCGCAACCTTACTTGCTCTCCGATTTGCTTTAATGCGGGCCAGAACTCCTGATTATAAAATCTCTCATCCGTCAAGTATGATAAAATATGCTCGATCGAGCCGCTCTGACTCCGGAACAACTCAACTTGCGAAACGGATAGAAGGAATATTAATACTGGTCCTGGCAAATGTTTCAGGTCCACAGTGTGACTGCCGACTATAGAACTGAGTGCTGCTCGAGTTCCGCCCGAATACTGGATGAAAAATAAATATGAATCGAAACGCACAGAGAAAACCTTTTCGTATGCAAATCCCCTCAAGAGAGAGTTCGAAACTAAGTCAGCTTCCAGGTTTTTCTTCCCGGTCGAAAGGGTCAACGGGGGGGTTTTGTCTGCGATATTTTTCAAATATTTTGCCCAGCCATCAGGCCAAACACCTCGACTACAGAAATATTGTAACGTAACAAAAATCCAAAAGTTTCGCAGTGAGTGGCAAATATCTTGACGCCCAGTGAAGTCGACAGATGAATTTTCGCAAATCCAACTAATCATCTTCACTAACTCTAACTGCGTATCTGATGCTGCGTATGTCTTGAAAATATTTTAATTTAGAACGTCGTGAGGATTAAACCTTGTTTATAATTGATATGTCCAAAAACCACGCAAGAATAACACCGACATGAGAACTGGACACTGAGCAGTCGTTGGTTAAAAACTCGTTAATCTATGCAAGTTCCGTGTTTATACTTGGAGCGTGGGAGTGCTAAGCTTACCACCGGGATAGGTGCCTTATTGCCCGTCATTAAAAACAACACCTCTTTGAAGACATCTGCATCACCCATCCTGCCGATTTGACCTAACTTTCTCCATGTGTAAGATATTAAGGCCTGATCTTCTACTGCAAGTAATCGGCGAAAAGTAGGAATAACAACTTCTATAACCTATACAAAAAAGAATCAAGCAGGAGAATAGCTACAGGGACGTCTTACTGTCGGGCTACTAATGATTGTACACATTTTTGTAACCACGGAGATACAGTACTGAATTTTCACGGTCGATTGCTCCAAAGTATCAGCCAAACAGTCTCGCAGCAAATTTAAGAAGTAAAATAGATTGGCCTTGATTGATTCATTCCCGCACATTCGCTGAAAGGCGAGTTAAAGTTGCCGTGTATTTATCGTTTTACCAGAACCGAGATTCCCCATGATGCCAAGAATCGATTGTGAAGGTACGTGGCAACTCCACCAACATCTTGTATATCATTCACCCATTGAACATCCGCCAAATGACCAAGACAAAAGTCCAATATAGTATCGGCCATATCCGCGCGGCTTACAATGAACATAAATGACACAATAACTTAAAAAAAATGCGTACTAGCAGTAGGTGACCCCAAGAGCCTCCGCGGCGAAAACAACGAGTTCTGCCTGTTCCACGTCTTGTGGTACAACAGGTAACTCTCGTAACAGCGACGTCATATCACTGACCAAATTAAGACCACCATCCGGAATTAATATGTTGCATAGTGTGCCAATGACCTGATGTGCCTCAGAACCAAGTGTGAAAGATAGCGAAAAAAAACTTACAATAATTGACGGGAAAATTTCAAGAGCATCTTCTAGTCCAGACTCCCATATTTCCCCAAATACGGACCAAAGGCTCCAGCATAAGGTCCCTGTCTGTTTAATGGCAGTTCTTTCTTGCTCATCAACCGTAGGTAGAGCAAGATTTTTTCCTAGAAGGTTTTCCCAGTTCACTAGATCATCAAGCTGAACGCCACCGAAGAGTCCGAATAATTCATGAATAATGAGCCTAAGAAGTGAAGCCGTAAACTGTCTTTCTGATTGAGATGACTCTGCGCTAAGTGCGCCGCAAAAGTTTTCCAAAATATGTGAGGCGCGTTCCAGTCCATTAACTCGCTGAGAGGGGTAGCATAGACAAAGAGAATCTGCAATGGCAGAGGCTGATGCTAGGAACAGATTCAGTGACTCCTATGCATAGATGGTTCTTACACAAAGAAATTTCATCTGTGGGGATTTCCAGAAAGGAATTAAGGGTGTCCCACAGTGAATTTCGCAAATCTTGCTCATGAAAGTTTAAGGCTAAGCACCTAACTAGAGCATTTGCCACATTTTTAACAATAAATGGCGTGCTTTCTTCGACAAGGTTAGCTGCGGCTCTCGATCATATCCAAACCTTCGCGTTTTGTTGCCGCCAAACCCAGCACTTTAAGGCCAAGAGGCACGAAACGGCCCATATGTAAGCTCGATTCCGATGCAATGGCGAATTCCAGCAAGCACACCAATCCATCTCTGTGAAATCGATCCTGAGCTAATCATCAGGAAACAAGCCCTTATAAAAAAATCTCTTCACACCTCCAGAAAAAGTCCAATTTCAGAATCCTCCACGTCCAATGAGTCCGATCCGATGTGTATTGGAACCTTTGGGCTGCATAGCTCAAAGAAATGAGCTAACTGGTCAGGCCTCCCCTGCCCGATCTTCTCGGATGTGCCCAGAACCCAAGCCGCTTCGATCAGCACCGTCATCCCTGACAAGTACTGTGGTGTGGTAGCAGAGCCACCAACAATTCCCTCAAAAAATATTTATAATATTTTTCCTTCAACAAGAGGCCATTTAAGACAAAGTACGGAAGTGGTCCACGATGGCTTGAACGTAGGCCGGACGAATATTATGAATCGGATGCGTCGACGCCTGTCATTACCAGCAGCATGAGAAAGTCAACAGCTAACAACAAATGGAACTTACAACGCAATTGTCTGATGAACCCAGGACAAATTTATCAGTGCCAATTACAAAGTCTCCTCTAGCCTCATCATATAAATACTGGGACTGAGCAACCGACATGCCGCTCAAGCAATAACAAGAATGATAGTAGTCTGGGCTCCTAGATTTAATGTTAGCCCTGGCCGCCGTAATTTAAATGTACCGAAGAGGCCGATCAACAAAGCCGCCAGAAGGCACTTGACAACAGTACACGACATACTCCTGCAGCGAAACTGCAAACAAGTTAATTCGGTTTGATGAGGATTATACTGACATCGATCCAGCCCAAGATTCAAGGGTCCGAAAAGGTGCCCAATCGGCGCTGGCAATTTGCTTGTAGTTTCAAGAAATGCACACAATATAGGTAATGAGCCTCCTTGCCAAAATGAATAGCATCCATCTACAAGTTTATTTATACGTCCTTGAAAGCCTCCTTCTACGCTCATTTGTCTGGATAAAACCCATTCCTATACGCAAATCAGCGCATGAAAAACATTGTCCAGATAAGCTTACAAGAGCTCGATGGAGGTCCAAAGTTGCGAAATCTCTCAAGATAGCGCAAGCCGCAAGCCCGCAGAATGTATAGCCGCCATGTGCCTCAAGGCCAGGGACGCTTCCTATTCCACCTTCGTGAGTCTGACAAGATGCAACAAAGGTGGAAACGTCCGCTGTCAATTCGGGCACCATAAGGTTCAACAATCGCGCGACTGCCATCGCACAGTACGAGCCTCTTTGGGTAAAAGTTACAATTTGAGCAAAGGCAGTGGTCCTACCTTACATCTACTTCACCCCCGTCATACATGCGAAAGGAGCCATCGGGTTGCTTTAACGAAAGCAAAAACTGAAGCATGGAATCACTTGTATAAATTAGATTACAAAAACACGGCAAGTTGCGAACCGATCAATGCAGTCATATGCTACTTGCCCGCCAATAATAGCAAGAGCATTAACCGCAGCATAGGTTGTCGCCAAGTGAGGTAATTGGTCAGGGCCACCACCGAATCCGCCGGTTGGATGTTGGCACTTTTGCAGAGTCGAAATGATCTTGATTCGGTCCTGCTCTTCGAGAAAATGTTTCTCCTCAGATTGGCTCAACATATCCAATGCATGAATAACCCAATATATGATCCACGGACGGCTAGCATCCAGGGCGACAAAGCCAGATCGTAGCTTCTTGCGGATGGGCCAGCGAAGGAAGGAAATATGATTCTGCAGGTTAAGCTCCATCGTTAGGCCGTCAGATGACTCTGGATCCGTCAAATAATCGTCTTCGTCATCGTTTTCAAGGCCCTCCGATATTATGGGTTCGTCCGTCACACTTTTCAATATTGCTCTATGCTCTGCTAATAGCCCCGAAACTAAATCCTCAATCTCAATCTGCTGTTTCGATGTTGATGTCACAACATCCTCGTCATCCATCACGACTTGTCAGGGGTCAATCAGAATAACTGTATAAATGCCAACAATAACCCCAACAGCCAGAAAACAGTATGCGAAAAAACGGATGAGATCAAAAAAAGACACCAGATACATGATGGACTTAATCCTACTCCCATTCACTACCAGTCTCGTCCTCGTCTTCTGGGATAGATGGTTAAAATATTGAATGCACAAAGCGTAACAAAGTTGAAGGATTTTGAAGGGAAGCGATCGATCATATTTACCATAGCAAACTATGATACTTTTCGCAAGAGCTTTACGTAATTTCGCAGCCAAGTCATTATCGACAGCAGGTGCCGAACTCGCCACCGAAGAAGAGAAGCCGACTGCCCTTCCGGACGAAGGCCCCGGCATTCCTGACGATTGACTGGACGACTTTAACGCTCCTATGCCTCCGGCAGACCATATAGCTTCCATAAGGTTCGACCTACCATCGCCGCCTCCGCCACCAACTGACGGCGCAGGTGGAGCTGGTGTAGAGGGAGGAATAGCGGCTACGGGCTGTGGCGTTGGAATCGAAGGTCTGGTCGAGGGTGACGCCATCGAAGGACGCGAATTGTATGGGGGAAGCGTTGGAACCGCGCGAGCTGGATGTTCACTGCGCGCCGGAACGTCGGGGCGGGTTGATTTTGAGCTTCATAAACTGTACAATCGAAAATCTGTACCTCTGCTCCACGAGTGGCGGAGGTGATGGTGATGTGGTCGATGTCGTTGAGGGTCTTCATGGTAGAGGCTCAAAATAGCACAGCCACAATTGTCCTTGGCGCCAAGAAAGAGTTGAAATGGATCAGTTCTTAGGAGGCTACGGAGGCATTTGGAAGAACGAAAAAGAACTCTTGCTTGTGCGCTGCGAATTCTGAGACGTATATTACAGTGTGGTTGTCCCTAATTTTGATCAAAGACAAGACGGGTTTCCAAACCCAACTAATGCTCAGGGAGGGTAATGCCGCTCATTTCGAGTTGCGGCTTTATTTAAGATCGGTCAATTGCCTGGCCAAGGAGCATTTGGGAAAGGAGGAGGAAAGGGTGGAGTCGGATATTGGCCTGGAACGCCTGGAAGGCCCGGCCTGGAAAGACCATGATTAGAGAATTGTTACTTGCCAGAGGGGAATAAAAACTCACTGTGGCATTCCAGGTGGCGCTGAACCAGGGAATGGCGGCATGTTCGGGACTACGGATAGTTAAAATATGGATGTCTTGACAAAGGGAGGACTTACATGGATTTAATCCTGTTGGAGGTGGGAAATTGAACATCGGCGGGACATTGCCGAACATTGGCGCTGGTGGCATCATTTGTACAGGGAGTGGTTGAGGAGGTAGAAGCTGGGGAGGCATTGGAACAGGGGTAGGAGCTGAAGCTTGCATCGACGCAGGTTGAGCCCCTCCACTGTTAATATCCGCAAAAATCCGATTGGGCATGTGCACGGGTGCGTTTTTACGTGCTTGGGCGGCCAGAAGTCTCTCTGTCAATCGGTCAGACATTTTATTCCAAATTCTAATCCATACCTGCAGCAGAGCCGTGTCTTTCGCCCTTTCCATCCTTCTTAAAAGCGTAGCTGACGGTTATAGGCTTATTCATCAAAAATTGGCTATTCATAGCCTCAATCGCTGCATCCGATGACTCGAAATTATCGTAGCTAACGAATCCATACCCTTTCGAGATACCCAATTCTGGATCACGCGCAATCTTTAACAGAATAAATACCAAACACCTTAGGAAACTTTTACCTTTGGCGTTTGTGTAATAACTCCAAAGGCGGTGAATGTATCGTAAAGAAGCTTCTCATCCACATCAGGATCGAGATTTCCTATAAACAAAGTGGCTCCAACGTCGATAACTTTTTTGTCTGCTGTCGCCTTGTTTACTCTTAATGGTTTTCCATAAATCTTGACCATGTTCATGATCTAGTAATGTTGGCAGAGAATTAGGTAACCGAATCAGACCTTTATAGCGTAGTCCGCGTCCTCCTCCGACATATACTCCACGAAACCAAAACCCATCTTGGATTGAGTGACTCGATCTTTCGGCATATGGATGTTAACTACGAACGAACGTGTAAGAAGCATTTGACCTTTGAGTACCGCTTACCAACCGGACCAGCCTGGAGCATAAGCTCCCACAAGAGGGCTTCTGTTACTTGCTCATCAAGATTGCCGACGTAGCATGTGTTCTACCCGCGACGGGTTATTAATGGAATGTGCATTCCCATGCAGCGGCGAACCTGTTGGTTTCGTTCTTCAGGCTTGGACATTCGAGCTCTGACTTGGTAGTCCCGTTGAATTAATTGTCCATCTCGCAAAATAAAACATAAATGAGGAATTGAAAATACTAAAGGCAAACAACAATCTCCCCTAACGGATATTCTTGTACGGGAAATACCAAGCCGCTTGTAGCTTAGGCCTATTATTAAATTGGAGCATTAGTGCCATAGGTGTGGATGAACCAAAAACTTGCAAAAGTTTACTTAGCGGGCGGAGCAAACCGCTGGAGTGCCCATTAAGCGTTCACGATGTTAACGCTGTAAACTTTCTTTCGAGAAAGCCTCTTGAATGACAAGGTCAGGCCCGAAAGGTAGGCCCTGGCACCTCCCACGGCCGCACCCAGCCAAATGAAAAAGAGAGAGTCAGAGAAGAACAAGCTGAAGGGGGTCAGGAGGCTGAGTTTGCTGCTGGTGCTGGCGAGTGTGGCACGGTAGCGTATGGCGACTGGAACTTACACCCTGCTGGTCTCCCTCTGAACTCGTTTCGCGACCGCATCCCTTGTCAGCCAGCCTCGGACGGAGCACATGCGTCGGCGAGGCAAGGAGCCCTTGGCGGCGACGGCCGACAGCCGGCAGCCAACATCGACCGTGGCTTCCGCGACTTCTCCTCCTCCTCCTCCTTTTCCTCCTTCGCAATCTGCGATGCCAGCATCTGTGCTGAGCAGCCCAGGAGATACCTCACGGCCCCTTGTCGCTGCGGACAAAGGCCGGCAACGCGGGGGCGGGGGCAGCAGACACCTCCCCTCCTCGGCGGAGGAGTTCTCCAGCTCCGCTTTCGAAACCGACCAGCCGATGGCGGTGCCGCCTCCGTCTTCAAATAGGTGGCGCAACTGGTGGGTGCGCTCATTCTGGACGATGGTCATGATCGGGAGCTTCGTTGGAATCATCCTTGCTGGCCATATCTGGGTGGTCTTGCTGGTCGTCGTGATTCAGATAATGGTCTATTGGGAGGTAATTGCCATCGCCCATGTACCCTCAAAGGCGAAGAAAATGCCGTGGTTTCGAACCTTGAACGTAAGAAGCAGGTTATTTTCTTCTGTGACTTTTTTTTTCTTATATCCCTGTTTAGATATGGTTCCTTATGAGCACGAACTACTATCTGTACGGTCAAACGATAATCCAATACTTCAAGCAGTCTGTTTTCGTCGACGCCTTCCTCACCCCACTGGCAACGCACCATCAATTTATATCCTTTTCACTCTATGTGGTCGGATTCGTCGCCTTTGTGTTCAACCTGCAAAAAGGGCATTATAAATTTCAGTTCAGCCAGTTCGCCTGGACGCACATGACCCTCATCCTCGTCATAGTACAGTCGCAATTTTTCGTCAAAAATATTTTCGAGGGCCTGGTGTGGTTCCTTCTTCCAACTTCGCTGGTTATCTGTAACGACATCAGCGCTTACGTTTTCGGGTTTTTCTTTGGCCGAACGCCTCTCATTCGGTTGAGCCCTAAGAAGACATGGGAGGGTTTTCTTGGCGCGCTTGTCTCGACGATCGTATTCGCCTTCTTCTTCAGCGGCTTTATAAATCAGTTTCCCTACTTGACGTGTCCTGCTCGAACCATGACGACGAACTCGATGTCTGGCGTCACCTGCAAACCAAACCCAGTGTTTTTGCCGTTCGACATCGACCTCTTCCTCTCCTTGCAAAATCTTGTACGGCACGTTACCGGGATGGAAATTTCCCACATAAGCATTACACCGTTCCAGCTGCACTCTGTCGTCATGGCTCTCTTCGCGTCTCTCATTGCCCCGTTTGGTGGCTTCTTTGCTTCAGGCGCAAAGCGTGCGTTCAAATTGAAGGATTTCGGCGATACCATTCCTGGCCATGGCGGCATCACCGACCGCATGGGTTTGTGTTTTCTCTGCCTATGATGACACTAACTCGAGTTCAGACTGCCAGTTCTTGATGAGTTTTTTCGCATTCATCTACTACCAGAGCTTCATTGGAAGCGCTGAGCTTACAGCCGGCCAAGTGCTCCAGAGCGCTGTAGCTGGGTTGGCGCCGAAAGACCAGGTGGAGCTCTTCTTTGACCTTCGTGACTACCTTATGCAGCAGGGCCTGCTTACGCGTGCAAACATGGAGGCCCGACCAGCGAGGAGGTCCCTTTTCGTCCCCCGCGACGAGTAAAATGTTGCACATCCCAATAAATCCGCCAAAGCCATCATGGGTAAAATGTTTCACATCCTGACAAGCTCCAAATAAATCCGACTGAAATTGATTTGTAATCCTCTTCCCTGTAACCCTTCCTGTCACGCGATTCACAACATGGCGTCCACCGCCCAGTCGTGCTGCACCCTCGCTCCTGTCGAGCAGAACTACACCTCCAAGGGCGAGGTTGTGCGAGTCGCAGACTTCGATGTCTATTTGACGGGCCCGCGAGGTGCCAAGCACGCAATCATTCTGCACTACGATATCTTTGGAGACCATCCCAACACACGGTGAGACTGGGATTAACAGCTCTATGGGGGGTGTAAAAGTTCAGATGCTGACAAAGTTTGTTTCGTTCCACTCCTTCCCGTCATGATCGAATTAGCCAAGTCGCGGACATTCTTGGTGCCAAGAACTTCAGGGTGGCAATCCCCGATCTTTTCCGTGGTAACCCTTGGCCTGTGACCAAGTGGCCTCCCTCAGAGGAGAATCCTCTGCAAGCCGTTTTCGCGCACGTCTTCAAGGTCGCACCTTTCGACACGGTCAAGAGCGACATAACCGCTACTCGCGAGTTCCTTGCTGCTGAGGGTTCCCAATCTTTCGGTCTCCTCGGCTTCTGTTGGGGTGGTCGCAACGTCTGCCTTCTTTCTGCGGACTCGGCCTTCAGTGTTGGAGCCCTGATTCACCCTGGGGCCGTGACGGAAGAGGAGGCTGACAAAGTGGCATTCCCGCTTATCGTTCTCCCCGCAATGGACGACTCCGTCGAGGTCTTCGACAAGGCTGTCGCGGTGCTCAAAAAGAAGCCCTTTGGCGAGAAGATCGTCTACCACCGCTTCACTGACGTACCTCATGGGTTCTGTGCCTCTCGTTCCGACTTTTCGAACGAGCTGATGGCTAAGCGTGCAAATGAAGCCCTTTCGATGGTTCATGACTTCTTTGTGGCAAACTTCCCTTAAGCGAACTGTTCACCCCCTCCCCTCCGAAACCGGTTGTGCCTAGTGTCAAATACATAACCCTTTTGCGAGTGTATTTTCCCTCCAAACCGTTGCAGTTGGCCTGGATGCGAAATCAGCAGTTAATCTTCATCATCGGAATCCACGATTTGCTTCGAAAGAGTGGAGGGGCGTCCCTTATTAAAATTGGCCTCGGCCTCATAGGTGGGCGCATCACGTGTCTGCCGTTTTGAAAGCTTCTTTCTTTTCCTTTGATGAAAGTCAGTATTAAGCCCCAATGACAAAATGATACCCTTTCTTCGAAGCCTGGTCGTCATTTTCGGCGCCAGAACTTTCTGCCTCCGAAGTGTCGCTCTCGCGTGACCTTTTGGTTGGTTTCTCAGCATCCCGCTCATCCACCTCTTTCATTGCCCTGTTCTGGATTTGAACCTTTTCCATAATTTCTTTACGTTTCCGAGCGATTTCTTCCATTTCCTTATGCTCTTTTTCCCTGAGTTCACGCTATCCAAAATTAAGACAAAGTCGAATTTTAGGATGGAGATGCCTACCTCCTTTTCTTGCTTCTCGACAATCTTCTTTTGCTTCTCTTCCAAAATAGCTTTGACTCGATCCTCTCGCTGCTTTTCTAAAACCTCGGTCTCATGAAGCTTTTTTTCGGACATTCTTTGCACATCCTTACAAAACTTCGCTCGCTCTTGTGCAAGCTTAAGGTCGTATCCCAAATGCCGCGCTTCATTTCGTTCTCCAAGGAAGCCAAACAAACTAAGACAGTTAGTCGGGCAGCAATGTCGCATACTAACTTTTGGCAATAAGTCAGGCCAGAGACAGCCTGACGCAATATAATAGGATTACGTTTATCAATGGGTTGATCATTTAAGACTTGGACATATTGTTGCTTTATCAAAGCTACCAGAGTGTCAGTCAAAATATCAAAAAAAAAGGCATACCAAGATTGAAGAGCAGGGACAATTTACTTGGCTCGATATGAATAGCCTTGAAATTTTGCTGGATTAGGAGCTAGAGTAAACAAGCACCAGTGTCTCACTCGCTGAATATATCGAAGTGCTTCAAGCATCATGGACGGATCCCGCTCTGTGCGCGCAATTATGTAGTGTGTACGTGCAATGCATTGAAGTAGGTAAACGCTATTATCAAGCTTCTTCAAAGCTCTTTGGTACTGCAATGTTTTAGATTAAGTGTGATCAACAACCTCTTACGAAAGAAATGGCATGCCTATATTGGCCCACTTCTACCAAGACATGCGCTAAATTGATTGACATTGTAGGAAGCGCGGAAGTGCCTTCTTGGACCTTTATTACTTAGAACTCGCGACGTAGCTTTTATGACCGTACCTGGGTGAAAATTTCCTTCGCTTCGGCATACTTTCCCAGCTCAGCGAGACAGATGCCCGCACCAGTTCCAGCGAACATATTTTTTCCGTCAATTTTCAGCGCACGATTAAAAAATTCCAGCGCCTTCTTTACGAGGGGTTCTTTCTATTTGTTTTTATGGAGTGTGGGTGCCAACTCACGAAAGCGAGAAATCCTTACGCTTTTTTGGTCATTTTGGGCTAATAAAAGATAAATGTTTCCAATACTGCAATGAGCATAGCTCTCGTTTCTATCGTGCTTTTGTAGTAGTTCCTCAAATGTACGCCTTGAATCACGCACATGAGTTTTTTCGGTGGTGTCGTCCAGATAGCATTGTCCCATTAACAGCAAGAATAGCTTGTGGTCAACATCTTGAATGTTGCTGAAAGCTTCACGTGCCCCGGCGAAATTTCCCTTCGCTTGTTGCATCATCCCCAACCTTGCGTACGCATCAGTATACCCCGGGTGGTCTTTAACGAGGGCTTCATATATGGATTTTGCTGCATCTGACAATCCGCTTTGCTCGTGTAATCTAGCCAGGTTATATTTCACCGTGATTGGAGCAAGAAAATTGGGTGTTTGGTTAGGTGTCTTTGAACACACATCCAAGGTTCGCTCATAGAATTCTTTGCTCCTCTCCCGATCTTAATGAACATCAGCTTTCAATATGTCACTTAGCTTTACCTCCTATGATGTGGCACAAAGCTCCGATATTGTTAAATAATTCCGGAAAGCAAGCTATGCCAGCATACTCGAGCAGGCGCAATGCGTTTTCGTATCCTAAAGTCATTTAACCTTGAATGATTATCTACGGATTCTACCTGCCAGCGCTAAACGGGGATTAGAGTTTGCCAATAGCTGTGACAATTCAAGTTGAATATCAGGATCTGGAATCTCCCCATCTCCAATTAAATTGGAGTTATCAGACGCAAACAATCCAGCAATCTTCTTGTAAGTTGCTTGCGCCTTATCGAAAGTGGAAGCTTTTTGAGAGTAGATATATGCCAGTTTTTGTAATGCTTCAAAGTTATCAGGTTCCTTCTGAAGAACCTTTTCAAGGCATTCGATCGACTTCGAAAAATCCTCTAAAAGATAATTTTAGAACATATTACCCCCATAGCAGTCTTACTGAGACATATATACATTTGTCCAAGGCCATAATTATAAACAGGATTCTCTGGCTCTGATTCCACAGCTTTGGTGTACGACTTCAGAGCGCTCTGCCAGTCACCCTAGAGACGATTTAGTGAGTTTCCATGCTTTACAGTTCAACCTTCGCATGGTGGATGAGTCCAAGGATAGAATATGCCTCCGCGTGAATTGATTTAGAGTTTGTACATTTAAAAACTCGATGGCAAGCACGTTCGGCTTTATCATACATCTTGGCAGCGAACAATCTTTCGGCCATTAACACCCAGAGACTGGGATTGCGCGAGAGGCCGCTGTATGCCTCGTTGATGAGACTGGTTGCCGCGCGAAGCTTTGTCTCATCGGAATTTGCCCTTGCCTCGTTCCAATCCATGATTGCAAGAAAGAGGATAGCTTCTTCATTTTGTGGGTCCTATTTAGAGTAAGTCGATCATCGATTGTTCGTGTCTACAATTTTTCTGGCCCTTTCAAATGCAAGCCTCGCCTCGACAGCCATTCCAAGCTTGTAATAACACAGGCCTATCGGGACCCGAATATCCGGATTTATGCTTGGCATTATTTTCTTGATATCATTAGAAAGACTTTAATAATGAAGCTACAAACCAATATGTTTTGATAATGCGACAGAGCTGTCTTGAAATCATTCCTTCGGCAAGCAATAGAGGCCTTTGCAACAAGTCACTCAGAGGTATAACTTTTGCAATGTACCATCCCCTGGTGCGCCGGGATGCACCAGCTGTCATTATTGACGGCAAATGTATATTGCTTCCAAGCGTCATCCAACCTGTTGGACGCAAGAAGCAAATTTCCTTGGCAAGCTTAGTTCCAACACAAATTTGTTTGTCCACATTACCTTTTGCGATGACAGTCCAGAGATATCTACTATCAATGCCGTCACACTTATTTACCAACTCGGTTGCTTCTTGAATCCAATAGGTTGCACCTTCATCAATCAGGTCTACGGTAGCTCTTCGTCCTGATTTCTCTTCGTTTGCGAGCTCAATGTAGTACATTGCCAGGGTGGATAAAACCTTGATGTAGTCGGGATCGCGCGCATGTATCCCACCATCTGCAGAATTAATTCGAATCACGTCCAAACAACCTACTTGAGCCGACAGAAACAGCAGTTTTCAGAACCCTTTCGAAGTCCTTATACATTCCAATAGAGTAAAACTCTCTCTTTGAAAACGCGTAAGATATAAGGACGGCAAGGTTAAACAAACCGCAAATTCAATATAAATTCGGAATGGAGCGGATTCGGCTGTCAATATAGATATTATAGCATCTGTTTCATTGTTGCCTAAATCATCCACGTCCACTTCAAGAACTTCCTCCCCTAAAATCGACATTGAATTTTGCCATACATACGGGCAGCATACCACTACGAAGTGGAATCTCAATTTTCCTCCCCTTAACGACCAGGTCAGCAAGGTCACAGCCCATAGGAGAGCCAAACGCACCATCGGTGTTGCCTTATTCGACCGAAGCTGACGTCCTGCTGGTCCTTGGGTGCCTTGTCAAGCTTTCCGAGGTGAACAATGGAAACCGCCCGCCTAGACGCGATCCACTTGCGGGAGGAAGAAATCCGGTGCGACTGCCCTTAATGATCGATTGGAGATACCTCCACCTAGCATCACCTACTAATGCAGCTGTTTTTTTAGTCGAATTCTGACTGAGCGTTCTGGCCTTATTCGGGATCTCTTCCACAAAACCGAGGGGCTTCGATTTGATAGTGACCCAGATCCCTTTAATCACTTTGCACGATCCTACTCTATTGACCAGTAAGCGGATTGTGAAACACCGGCTCTTAATGAAGAACTAGTATATTGGCGGACTCTGATTTGAGTCTTGACGAGGCTGCCATGACTGAGTTACCTTTGGCTATTAAAGGAGAACCAGCCAATCATGAAGGATCAGTAGACTCCTTTTCGCCACCTTCGAAACGCAGAAAGTTGCTTCCGGACACGAGAAGTTTTAGCCGCTGGATACTGAAACCGGAGGAAATGGTGTGCTTGTTTATGTTTCTATTTGTTGACAGCGAATGTAGAAATCAGTTTCAAGGAGCTCCGGGGCACCAAGCGATCTCAATCATTACCACCTATTTGAATGGCAGCTAAAGACACAAGCTTCACCTATTACAAAAGTCCTTAGTTCTTCTTCAAAAGTCATCATGACGCAAGACTGGCAGGTTCGAACACAAAGCAAGTGATTGTTAACACATCAAAGCTTGCAAGAGAAGAGGCAAAGCAGCAAAAATTAGGCAAGCGTATAGAAGAATTGAAATCTTTAAATGCATGGAGCTTTCGTCAGTTGAGAAAAGCCGCAGAACCAGCACTTTCCCGTTCGCATTGGAGCTATCTCCTGGAGGAAATGGTGCGTGTGTTACAATCAATTTTTTTAATCGGTTTAGCGTTTGATGAGAACGGACTTTCGTCAAGAAAGAAAATGGAAAATGGCCATGGCTTACGAGGTCGCCAAATGGATTGTGGAATGGCACGAAGCCTCTGATAAGGCCTCACTTTGTGTGGTATGTGAATCCGGGGGAGTTTACCTTACCCGTATGCAGGCTAGAAGACCAATAACAAGACCGGAAAGTGTCAAAACGAGCACACTTCGTGCCAAGGTTGATTGCCCAAGGGAAGATGTTGAATCTCGTATGGAAGTTGACCACTCAAACGGCTCAGCGGATTTGTTTATGGAAGATTTTGTTGATCCCTCACAATTGGAAGATTCTGGTCCTCCGGCACTTGCTACGACCGAATGGGTTCCCAGATCTCGTGATGTAGTAAGCCATAATGACGGTACTCTGTCTGCAAAACCTTCAATCAGCAGCACAGTTGACTTGAAGGTTGATTATGATAGCCTGTCCTATTTTTCCTTCGATGATCAATCTGCTCTATCCGGCACCGATCTTTGGGATGGAAGTGTCTACGGGCTGTCTGACCCAAATGACCAACCTTTCGACAATGCTGCGGACCAAGTTGTGCCAGTTTCGAAGTTCATGGCGGACAAATGGAGGTATTCACATGGCTCGTCGGACCTTGATATAAAAATTCCGGAAGACGATTTCGCGGAGGCATACGAAGCTCCGACATCGATCTTTACTGCTTCAGCTGAGGTTGACAAGCGCAAAAGTGATGATATTCCACTTCCTAAATCACCACAACCCACACTTGAAGTATCCGCCTCCACACCGTGGTCTGTCGAAGAGGATGATTTTCTCTTCAACCTCGCCAATGAAATGTCGTTCAATTGGAGCTTAATTTCCAACTCTCTCCGTACAATTCATGTTGGTTCTGGCGAAAGACGGACGGAATGGGACTGCTATAATCGACTCAAGACCATTATGGCCATGAGGGCCAACACTGCCAATGAAAATTCCAAAATTTCGAAATCCCGGTTGAGGGCATCAGCGAAGCAAGATATGGGGCGCCGTATGGCGAAAATGCTTTCCACCTTCGAATTTATTCAACGCAAGGCCAGATCACGACCTGACCGATTCGGGAAGAAAGACCAAAATCAACTCCCAAAAAAAGTGAGCTTATTGGCTCACGAAACACATCGGCAGTCACAGGAAGCTGCTCACGGTACACTTAATATTGAGGCGTTGAGTCCCGCAGATGTCGGCCTCGTTAAGGAGCAACGTGACCGCGCTGTTCTATTGCAACAGCAATCCAAGCTCATGGCCCAGCGGGGTATGTCTACCGGACGTCCTATGGGAGCACCCATAGGACAGTCTCCTATCGGGCTCCCTTTCCCACAGGCTCGCCCAGTTTTTCGGCCCAATGCTGTCGTCAACTCGTCGCCGATGGGCGTTCAGGGTCTTAATCAAGGAGGACACCCCGTTCGACCACCCCAATCAAACCTTCAACAAAGAATGATGGCCAACAATGTCACACCGGAGCAATTGCAATCCCTGAATGCACGACGTCTGCAACTACAACAAATGGCGGTTCTCTTGCCGAACGATCCTACTGTTATGGCGAACCTACGGACCATAACTCAATTAATCGCTCAGTTGACCCCTGTTGTTCAAGCCAACTACGGTGTGGGACGGAATCCTTCACACGCACCTTTAGGACCGGGTCAATTTTTCCAGAACGATGCGCAAACAGCAGCGGCTCTCGTCGCCATTCAAAATGGGCAACAATTACATAAGCAGCATGTAAGGGTATTGTTTTGCTTGAGTTCATTGACGTGTGATTCATTCAGGCCGAATCGGTGTCTGATCCACACAGACAGCCTCAATCTATTCGGCCTCCAACGACAGGTGTTCTTTCAACGGGTTTGGGTTTGTTGCGGCCAATAGGCTCCTAATAACATTTTTTTGTAGGTGTTGGAAATGGTTCCATGTCTGGTAGCTCAAGTGTGATGGTTCCCATTCCCGGTTTCGGCATGTCCCAAGCATCGATAAACTCGGTTCCTTCAGGAGCTCAGATTTTTCCAAGCGGTATACTTGCGACGCATGCACGTAGCCACAGACGGCAATTTACACCCTTCCCCCCTCCCCCCAACCCCACAGGCGCCGGCGGAGCAACTTTTACGCCCATCACCGGCTCGGGTGCCGAGTCAGGCGTCCCGGAAAAGATGGAGAACGACAGAGTTCATCAGTCTCCTCTACCTGCGCCGACGCCTTCTCCAGCCTCGAAGAAAAAGAAGAGGACTTGAGCTGTGAGAATTTTTGGCCTCTATCAACTTGAAGACTAAATGTTTGTTTCCGTCAGGTTCGGTGAATGTGCTCGCAGATTATCCCGATTCATTGTTACCCATAAATGCATATATTTCAATTCGAAGTTTGTTTTTGTCGTGGGAAGGGTCGTTTACAATAGTGTGTTGTGCCTCCACACAAAATATGGAAGGGGTTGTGTGGGTCCGGTTGCCTTTGGAGCATGTCCCCGCACGACTTGTCTCGCTCCAGGTCGTTGACGGAGTCGACGTAAAGAGGGGGCAGGAGATTGCCATATATGACCATGGCCTTCAAGATGTAACGCGTCCGGTCCGCTCTATATTGCTTGCCCCAGTAAGCGGTAAAATACGAATTCCCTCGGATCTTAGGGAGGGATCGCCGCTTGACAATATCGAGAGGTGAACTGAACGAAGCTTGATATGACTTTGGACTGAACTCCTGCGGAGCCCATTTTCTATAGAGGAGCCATGCAGCCATCCAGTCCAATTTAGAGGCCTTTGTGCTTTGTGCTTTAAAGATCTAAGCATGCAAGTATCTTATCAACCCAACGTTACGTCGTCTAAGTGGCTGTGACCACCTTTTAGACCGGACTTCATGGGCTCAGAGACTTCACGTGCGACGATCAACATGAGTCACGACGCGATGGGGGTTTTCGTAAGCCAGGAAGTACGTCTCCGTCTCCGTTGTAGCAACTTACTAATCTAGCTACGGTAAGGAAGCAGCCCGTCTTGAAGCCGAAAACGCCAAAAGGCTACTATCGAATAAGACGCTCTCTCTCATTCTGGACCTTGACCAGACAATTATACACGCCACCGTAGATCCAACTGTTGGAGAGTGGATGCAGGATCCAGACAACCCGAATTTCCCTGTTCTCTCGGTTTGTAACGAGATCGATTAATGTGCACCTAACAAATGATGCAGGATATACACAGCTTCGTCTTACCGGATAGCCCGGTTGTATACTATATTAAATTAAGGTACGAGACTATTTATGCGAAGACTAGGTTACAAGCCGGATACAAATAACAGACCAGGAACAAGGGAGTTCTTGGAGAGAGTCAGCAAACTTTATGAGCTTCACATTTATACCATGGGGACGCGGAATTACGCACATGCAGTTGCATCTGCTATTGATCCGGACCAAACATTGTTCAAAGAACGCATTCTGTCGCGAGATGATAGCGGGAGTAAGATCAGCGCCTTGTTACTTTCTTCTTAACACTTTAACGTCAGGCTTCACTGCAAAGAGCATTCAGCGACTTTTTCCTTGTGACCAGTCCATGGTGATCGTCGTGGACGACCGAGGTGATATCTGGCAGTGGCCCCCCAATCTGATTCGGATTCAACCGTGTAAGAGCCAGCGAAATTGAATGTTTGTAGTCGTAACTAGGAGTTTTAGATGACTTCTTCGTTGGTATTGGTGATATAAATGAGCCAATCTATGCCGCTTCGCATGTGACTGCCAACCGTCCTGATAGATCCAATGCAGCCACAGGAAATCCTTCCGTTGTGCTGTCAAAAGACACTAATGTGTCTAGTGCGGATAAACCCTCTTCGAATGTGAATAAGTTGGAGCCAGACTCCACTGCATTGTCCGAGGATTCGCCCAGCGAGCCAAATATGGAGTTATTGGCGGAAATGGATATTATTCAGCAGCAGGCACTGGACGAGCAACAAAAGGGCCGGCCGTTGGCCCTGATGCAGAGTCTTAGCGACTCAGAGGATGAAGAGTCGGATGACGAAAATGTGAAGATTCCCGCCAGTAACTCTCCTACTAAGGAACCTGCAAAGCGGTTGGTTTGCGCCTCCCCCTTTTCTAATCTCATTCCATAATTGATTTTCAGCTCTCCGGAAGAAACTTCCACGAAACATCGCAGGCGTCCTGTGTTAAAAGATAACGACACTGAGCTGTTTCATGTTGCAAATCTTCTGGAATCCGTTCATTCCACATTTTATTCCCAGAAGAACTCAGACAATAGTGCGGATGTTCGAATTATAATGCCTTCCATGAAGCAGACGATTTTGAAAGGCACTTGTATTTTATTCAGTGGTGTGATTCCGATTGATTTTGACGTGCGGAGGTTTGTTTGGTGCGCACTTCAACACTTGACAGGGTTACTGTAGACATGATGCGTGGATAACAGCGCAGCAATGCGGTGCCAAATGTGTAATGGAGCTCTCAGACGAGGTTACCCATGTTGTGGCGGCGAAGGTAATTTTTCTGTTACCTATTCAACCCAGCTGATCCCCCACTCGGCAGCTTGGGACTGTTAAAGTACGAGCTGCCCAAGAGAAAGGCGGGATATATATTGTGACACCTAATTGGTATGTTCTCTATGGACATTGGTTTCGGAACGAATGATTTCTATGGATAGGTTATACCACTCGGCCTTGAAATGGCGGCGAATGAAGGAGGAGGAGTATTCCTTCGGTGCGGGGCAACAGGTGAAAGGTGAGAGGTGCTGCATTCTCTTCTCATTAAACATTACATGGCAGGGCTTTCAAAAGGTCAACCGTTGGCCCAAGAAGTCGATTCGACCAGGCAGAAGGATGTAGATGATGAAGACCTCGCAGCGCTTACAGATGAAGCCACACCCGAAAAAGTGGTTGAAGAGATTGTGACGCGGCTGGGGAAAGACGACTGGCGGGAAATGGATGATGAGGTTGACGCGGCAATGAATGAAGATGATGAAGAGGAAGACGGTGGGACTGACGACGAAGGGGGCGAGAGGGCTACGGAGGGTGCAGATGAGAACGATGGTTCGGGTGGTTCAAGTGGAAAGGGGGTTACCGGGCAACTGGAAAGCAATCTCTCAAGGAACGAAAAAGGCGACGTACTTGGAGACGAAAATGGTGTGGACGAAAACGAAGACTTCGATATTGATGATTTGGTCGACGATGTCCTTAACGAAGTAGCCAACAACGAAGAGGGGGAACCACGGTATGCTCACAATGGTGGCCTGAAAACTTACCATGCCTTGAAGCAAAAGAGGTCGAAACGAGATCGAGACGGGCGAAAAGGTACTAATTCCGGCGATAAAGCGCATCAAGGAGTAGGGTCTTGGACCCAAATTATTTCTCCTGCTCAACAAAAGCTTGAATCTCAAGGGTTGCTAATTCAAGTTGCATAATAGCTCTTGTTGCAATAAAAGAAAGAAGGGCTTTGTCGCCTGCTTAAAGTCGTCATTGTTCTAGTTTCCTTGCCTCCAAACCGTGTGGTACGGATGTGGGCAAGGTGACCATACATTAATGAACCTGGGAAAGCAGCCTTGCTCACCCCACACCACCCCCTACCACTCGCACCGATTTCTCTCTGAGGTTCCAAACTCTGGCGCTCAACTTCTACCTCGCTCCTGGTACGGTGCTGTGCAGCCGCACACTGCGGGCAGCGAACGAATGTGACTCTGACGACGACGCGCTTGGTTTCGTGCTGTTCATTGGGCCGGTCTTGCAGCATAGCGACTCAATCGGCTTCATAAATAGAATATCTGCTAAGAAAACTCACAATGTGCTTCGGGCGCGTTGTTCGCCTGAAAGCCCTAGTTAACTTAACCCCGGACACTTTCAGAAACCCAGCCCACTTGTCCACAAGTGATAAGTTTCCCGCGCCACAGAGCCTTTGAGTCAAAAAGGTCGAGATGAGGTGCCGTAGAGCTGCTAATTCCGGTGGTAAAAGGCATCAAGGATAACCTTATTAGACCCAATAGTTCCATTTTCTCCTTCGCAACAGAAGCCAAACGGAAACGGTTATATAAAAGTCGCATCGTGTCTCTTGTTGCGATGAAAGGAAGTGAGGTCGCCCGCCTCACAAATCACGTTGAAAAACTTTTTGCAACAGCAGTCTTCGTTGCCTTGTACACGTCGTCCACTGCACCTATGCAAGAAATCTGGAAAGTCCTTGAGCGAATGCTTCAACCCAGCATTAACAGGCTACCTTTGCGACCTTTCCTCGCTTCTCAAAGGCCTCGATGACTGGATAGCTTGTGGACTTAAAAACTGCGAAGCGCTTCTTTATGGACTCAATGTTGTCGTCAACGCGGCCGCTCGTCTCGCCTTTGTAATGGCAAGCCAGTAAGAGCCTTTCTCGAAGGCACCAACGCTTGGAACATACCTCTCTTGAGCAGCCTCTTAAGAAGCTCCTCTTCCGGGCATTCAAAGTACAGCACCAACTTGCCCTCGCATACCTGGAAGTCGGTCAGGAAAATCGCACCAGTGCCTTCGTACCTCCTCCTCGAATTTGTCGGACTGGTCGACAGCCCTGGGAAACCCGTCGATGAGGAACCGAGTGGCGCCGCTCTCCTTCATTGCCTTGTGCAGCAGGCTGATGGTTATCTCCATCGGAACAATCTGGCCCTCTTTGATAATAGTGTTGATCAGCTCGCCGTAAGGCGAGCCAGGTCGCTGGCGCTCCTCCCGGAGAAGGTCGCCAGCTGCATCGCGTTAAAGCGCAAATGGACAACGTAAAGCAACAAACGCGGCTATCCAGACCTGACAAATGAATGAAGCCAAAATCGCGCACTAGGTTGGCGCATTGAGTGCCCTTGCCCGCACCCGGACCTGCCGGAGACACGAAAGCAATCAGATAATGGTATTCTGTCACTGGTGTTTTGACACTTGGTGCCAGGCAACTAACCGCCGAGAACAAATACGACGGTCGTGTCCTTCGACAACGGCTCCAGCCCGAGGTGGCCCCTCACTGGCTTTTTATGCGCTGCAGGAGGGAGGTCAAAGTTTGTGCAAGAGCCTGCAAAAACCACCAGTAATTTGGGTACGGAGGGGAGCGGGACGGAGGGAGACCCACACCTTGGTCGGTGTCGGCGTCGCGAAAGTAGAAGAAGTAGCCAGCAGCCGCCAGGGCACCGACGCCAAGAGCAATGACCCAAGGGGCGACACCATCTGGCGACTCCTGCTCGGGCGGCGGAGGCGGGGACGAGCCGCTGGACCCGGACGCGAAAGGGCGCCGGGCAGTTAATGTGCGCGTTGACGACGCGTAGCGCGCAGTGACCATTGCGGTCTTCGTCGCCGCCGCCGCCGCAGGGGTGTGGAGGGCGGCGACGCGGCTGCGGAGCAGGAGCGCGCTGGCGGTGGACAGACGGCGAGGGAGGATGACCGACACGAGCGTCGACGGCGATGGCATGGCTGGAGGTCGGCTCAATTAATAAATGGAGGCAGCCCTGAGCAGGCTGCACTGCACTCATATCCTTCCGCCACTGTTATATCTATGCCCGCCCAGACCAGAGGTGGAAAAAAGGACAGAGGGGACGAAAATAACGGATGTCTTAATTTCTTCGTACTAGACGTGATAGGGCTAGACGCGATAGGGAGTTTAAAAACTTCCAAAATGCCTTCCACCATGAGTCAAAAGATTTGAACCGGGTTCCAGATCAAGTGACTACTTACCGACAACAGCCCGAAAACTACCAAAGGAGTTGGACCAAGAGGTTCAATGTGCCTTTTTTACATGTAGATATTCCAAACCACTGGAAATTTTGAGTCAGAAGGCTCAAAAAAGGCTGAAACTGATTTTGGCAGATCCAATCTACAAAATTATCAGAATAAACGGGGCTTGCTTACATGCAGTTTACAAGTGACACAGACAATTAAAGAACCTAATAATTTGTACCCTGGTAGAAGAGAAGCAGGGCAACGCGCTCATACATAAATCATCGAAATCTAATGAGTAGTTTGGGTCTGTGATATGCAAAAAACTGTGGATTTTAAAAACATTCTGCCAATTTGAGAGCCACTGTATATAAAGGGGGATATTTGGCGATGGACTGAAATCATCTGAAACAAGTCACCTGCTCCGACTCTCCCTGACATTGCAACATCCAGTCATCCTGACACTCTTCAAGGATGTCGACGACGACAATGGTAAGCGAGTAGAGGCCTATTTGGCAGTAGTTACGAAGTACACATCCTTCACAACGTCTATGTACGCGTAAACCTCCTCCTTCGTATCCCTCTTGAAAGACACATTATTTTGCATTACTTGGCATCAGTCTTCGAGGTTGCCACGCCCACGCTAACCCCCAGCTTTGCCGCACTGCTACAGGACCGCTCGATCAAGTTCCTATCATCGACGGTTGGGCGTGACAGGATCAACCGCTTCATTCAGTACTATGCGCGATACCTGGTGTGGCAGCTGCAGCGTGACGGCGACAAGGACCTTGCCGGGCGGTTGGCCAAGCTGCAGGCGGCCGTCGGGCAGGCGCGTAAGCTTATGCGTGCGGGCCGCCAGGTCGAGTTCTACAGGAATGCAGTGAAAGCCGCCGGTATGAAGGACGTGATCGTCAAGTCCACCACTGTCGCCAAGAACGCGTTCATGAGCTTGTGGCTGGCGCTCGACACGCTGCAGTGGGTGCGTGTCGGTTGGAGAGACGGGAGGAAGAGACGGGGGTGGGTGGTTGATTCTGAGGCCCAGTGCGCCTTCCCGATCATTACACCTCCGTGTGCTCTCGAAGTAACTCACACATTTCTCGGTATGTGTTCCCCCTTTTTTTGTTCACTTCAATAGATTCACGGGGTCGGGTTCCGCAAGTTCGAGACGATCAAGGAGATCACCGACTGGGCCAACCGGTTCTGGCTGGCGGCGCTCGTGGCGTCCTTACTTGGCGACGTGTACAAGCTGCGGCAGAACCTCGCGCGCGCCCGGTCCGAGAAAGCGCGTCTGCGCTCGGCCGGCGAGAAGGCAGACCCGTCCGCTGTCAAGGCGCTCCGCAGGTACGCCCGCCGCTCCTTTTTGCCGATCCCCCCCCCCCCAGTAAACTCCAAACTGCACACCAAACAATCACCGGTCATGTTGGGACACATGCAATCCTCTATTGTCGCTTATATCAACACCCCTTGGCTGCCCAATCTTGCGCTCGCGGAAAATTCCAGCGACCGCCAGAAGCTGCTTATCGCCACGGCGCAGGATGGCCTGGACATGCTGCTACCGGCGTCGGGCCTGGGCCTGGTCGAGGTCGAGTCTGGCATCGTTGGACTCGTCGGCGCCGTTACCTCGGTCATGGGCGGATGTGAGTTGTTGCTGAGTCGTCTTTCGGGTTTCTTACTTTTTCTAACAAAAAACCACCATGAACCATCATAAACAAACACGCCAAAAACACTACCGACGTGCGCGCCGTCTCGACTATCGGTGATGGTCCACTGCTCTACCTCGGCCACACGCACGTTGGCACTTCTGAATCTTGACACCTTGCTTGCTTGCTTGCTTGGATGCTTGCGTGTTATTCTACTGCACGCTTTACCGCGGTACCCGCGCGCCTGACCTCCCTCTGAAGACACCTATTGGACGTCCCTCTGATGAGAGAGAGAAAGAAAGAAGAGTTGGAATAAACAGTGTGAAGTGCAGCAGTGGCGGAGGGCCCTTTTTGGACTCCGGAGAACGCAATGACGCATCTCGCGGCAGGCGTGACGCGTGTGTGCGGTCCCATGACTCAGTGTGGGCCGTGGGTGTTGGGTGGGGGTGTGTGGCGGGGCGGAGGGAGTCAGACAGACCTGCACCCCGTCATACTAGTCATACTAGGAGGGAGTCAGACAGACCGGCGCCCTGTCATATTGCAATCCATCCCGCACGCCAGACGGGCCGACAGGGGTGCCGTGCCGGCAGACCGCCCGCCCAGCCGCTTCCCAAGCAGCGCCACAGGCCGTCACAATTCCATAACACTTCGCTGCTCCCCCCATTTGCTTGCTTGTTAGCTTGCGCTCTTACCGGCTTCCCACGCCCCCCCCCCCAAACCCAGGCAACTATTCACCTTAATCAAATGTAAGACGGCATTCCCCTACGTTCCTACAGTGTGTTGCTGTTTGTGCAGTGGTCATCAGATGCTCAGTCTTCGCGTATTTGTTCTTTCCGTTCTGCGCTGCTCTACCTCTTGCTCTTTTGTCCCTTTCTCCTTCGTCCTTGCTGAGCTTTTCCACGACAGGTCCGCATCACGCACATCCCTCCTCTTGGTTGCGGGCGCCCGCCGCGCTCTTCTTGCCCGCCCCACAGCAGCCGCCGCCGCCGCGGTCGCGCGCCATGCGAGCGTGTCTGCTCGCTCTCTGGCCACCGCTGCCACTGCCGCGGCAACCGCGTCAAAAGAGGCGGTATGTTCATCCGGCTGAATCCCCGTGGAGCTCGAAAAACTAAATGCGGTCTCCGTCTTCTTCCCAGTCCCTGCTGACTCAGATTGAGTCGAAGCGCGCCGAAGCAATGCTTGGCGGTGGTCTGAAGCGTATCGAGACACAGCACAGCAAGGTAACGAAAGAGATTGCTTTATCCAGTGCAAGTCATATTGCTCAACTGAATTATCGCAGGGAAAATTGACAGCTCGCGAGCGCATTGACCTTCTGCTGGACGCGGGCTCCTTCCGCGAATACGACGCGTTTGTTGAACACAGCTGCTCGGATTTCGGGATGGAGAACCAAAAGGTTTTTTTTTAAAACTCTTGCTTATCGATATTTGGATTTTCACACTCTTGCAGATCACCGGCGACGGTGTCGTGACTGGCTACGGTACTATCAACGGCCGGTTGGTGTATGTCTTTAGCCAGGACTTCACGGCATTCGGTGGATCTCTTTCCAAGACCCATGCGCAGAAGATTGTGAAGGTTGTTCAGCGTCTGTTGCCTTAACGAATGAAATCTCATAGTATCAATCTTTAGATCATGGACCAAGCTATGCTGGTTGGTGCACCAGTTATCGGGCTCAACGACTCTGGAGGCGCCCGTATTCAAGAGGGCGTCGACTCCCTGGGCGGTTACGCCGACATTTTCTTGAAGAACACCCTGGCGTCTGGGGTGATTCCGCAGATATCGCTGATCATGGGCCCCTGCGCTGGTAAGTCACACCGCACAATCTTTCAAAAATGTGCTTTATTTGTCACTAACAACTATACTTCTTTTAAGGCGGTGCTGTTTACTCTCCAGCAGTGACCGACTTCACATTCATGGTTCGTGATTCATCGTACCTCTTCGTTACCGGGCCAGAGGTCGTCAAGGCAGTCACCAACGAAGAGGTGACCCAAGAGGAGCTTGGCGGCGCCAAGCCGCACACGACAAAGTCTGGCGTCGCACACCTGGCATTCGAGAACGACATCGAGGCTCTTGCCCAGTTGCGCGACTTTGTCGACTTCCTGCCGTTGTCCAACAAGGCCAAGGTCCCAGTTCGTCCCACGGCTGATCCCGGGTAAGTGTTCGCTGGACCATTTAGTGGGTTATGTAATCTTGCTTCCATTTCATCTCTGTTAACTTGACTTCCTATCAACCTTACTTCTTTTCAGGGACCGCATCGATCCCGTCTTGAACACCATTGTGCCTGCTGATTCCACCAAGGCGTACGACATCAAGGACGTTATCACACGAGTAAGTTATTGATTATCAGTGAATCGGCTCTAAATCTGCTCAAGGTGGTCGATGACGGGCACTTTTACGAGATTATGCCTGACTTCGCGAAAAACATGGTGATCGGCTTCGCAAGAATGGATGGTCAGACAGTATCCATCATCGCAAACCAGCCTCTTGTATCATCCGGTGTCCTCGACATCAACGCATCCGTCAAGGCCGCCCGCTGGGTCCGGTTCTGCGATGCTTTCGACATTCCTCTTATCACTTTCGTTGACGTTCCGGGCTTCCTTCCCGGCACTGCCCAAGAGCACGGCGGCATTATCCGCAACGGGGCAAAACTTCTCTACGCGTTTGCCGAGGTACGACACGGTCACCCAACCTCATAATATAACATGACATTCTGTTGCTTGGTAGGCTACGGCACCCAAGATTACAGTCATCACACGCAAGGCTTACGGCGGCGCTTACGACGTCATGTCGTCAAAGCACTTGCGCGGCGACATGGTAAGTGGTTGATTGGAATGTTGCTGCGTCTGACTGCCTGATGCAGAACTACTCTTGGCCCACGGGCGAGATTGCGGTCATGGGTGCCAAAGGTGCCGTCGAAATTATTTTCCGACACAGTGCAGACCGCGCACAGGCAGAGGCAGACTGTAAGTTCCAAACACTTACAAGAATATTCTGCTTGCTAACCCGATTTGGATTTTCTCGTTGCCCAGACGTGCACAAGTTTGCCAACCCTCTCCCTGCCGCCCAGCGCGGATTCCTCGACGATGTGATTGTCCCGTCAGAGACACGCAAAATCATCATCAACGACCTCAAGATGCTCAAGACGAAGGAGAGGAAGAACCCGGCTAAGAAGCACGGGAACATTCCGCTCTGAGCGGAGTTTTCGTTCAGTTGTATCGTCCCACTCTCGGGAAGGGTGCTAAGACCGCGCCTATGAGACCCTGGCCCTCTGGGTCCCTTTTGTTTTTGCCGACTTTCATCCGCTATTTCGATTACGTGCCCTCTCTCCACGTTCTTTGCCCTCTTGTTCTTCTGCCTGGGAACTGTAAAACTGTGCATTCTGTTGGCCTTTTGTGTGGTTTGTGGTCAGGTCTGTGGTACAAGTCAGCCAAAATGGCGCAAGTATCTTGCCCCGCCGGCGGCAGGAGTGCTTACTTCGTCGCCCACAACTTTCTATGGAGGTCAGCGGCCGCTGAATACTGCAGGCTATACTCGCCTAAATTACCGTGCGCTGCTGCCATCGGCGTTGCAACGGTTCCTGGCGCCAGGTTTTCAGTGCTTGGCACCAGCTGGACGTCGCCGTCCAACTTCGCGCGGTGCCCTCGACCAAGGTGTCAGGGGCGTGCGCTGAGCAGCAGCAGCAGATGTGCTGCTAGTAACACCGCCGCCGGCATCAACAGCAGCAGTAACAACAGTCGCCTCGGAGACGCTCGCGGAGAAGCAGGGGACACCAGCAGAGAAGGCCCAGCGAACCGCCGGTGGGTGTTGCCAGGGCGATAATTGCTGATTTGCGGTGAATCGATCACGAAGAGTGAGAGAAATCCTTGACTCGCACTCCTGCACCTGCCCTCCACGCAACCGCGTGCACGGAGACATTTGCACCCTGCCACAAAACCTCGTTATCTGTCCTCCGCCTCGAGCGACGGAGGCTGACCTAGTATGCAGCGCTTTATCCCTCGAGTAGTTTACCATGTGTTTACATGCTCAATCTCGTCAACAATCCACAGCTTTTTTTCTCTTGCCACAACGTTTTAGCATGCTCTTTCAGTCCGTGCATCGAACATTTTTGCCATTTCTCCTTCTTTACTTGTAAAAGCATACGAGTCTCATATTCATGAGGCTTCTTTATTCATCCTTCCATCTTTGAAATCACGCGTTGCTCATATACTAATTAGGCGCTTCTCATTTATTTTGCACAGGGATTTCGATTTCGAAATGGATCTTAAGAAATTGGATCAAGAAGGCCTACTAGCCGAAATTGCAAAGAAAGGAGAACAGGTGAAGCTCCTCAAGGCCCAGGGCAAGTCCAAGGAATACGTCCAATCTCGCGTCGACGAGCTGACTGCGCTCAAGAACGAACTCGCTTCCCGCACGGCTAAGTCAGAGAAAGGCTTTGACCGCGCTGGCCTTGAGTCGCTGCTGGTGAAGCGCTTCTTCTATGCCCCGGCTTTCGGCATCTATGGAGGTGAGTTGTCTTGCATGGCATCTTGAGCTGAGGGAATCCTTCTCATTTTATAACTTCCAGGTGTGACTGGTCTGTACGACTATGGGCCACCGGGTACCGCACTCCAAAACAACATCATCAATATCTGGCGGAAGCATTTTGTTTTGGAGGAGGACATGCTGGAGATCGAATGCACCAACCTCACCCCGGAGGCCGTCCTGAAAACCTCGGGGCACGTCGACCGCTTCTCTGACTACATGGTCAAGGACGTGGTGACCGGCGATATATTCCGCGCAGACCACTTGGTCAAGCAGGTTCTGAACCAGAGGTTGGGCGATGACCTCGCCTTCAAGTCCGGGGCCGCAAAGGCGAAAGGCAAGGGCCCTGCCCCAACCCCATTGACTAAGGAAACACGCGCTGAGTACGAGCGCATCCTTGAAGCTGTAGGTTAACTTGATGCTTTGTTCGCCGACCCCTGTCGCTCACGAATAACGTGTGACTCACAAGTAATTTCTCCATCCCACCACAGCTCGATAACTACCAAGGCGACGACCTGTGGAAACTGATGCAGGAGCTGAAAATCAAGTCGCCCGAGACGGGCAACGACGTGAGCGAACCAAAACTGTTCAACCTCATGTTCGAGACCCAAATCGGACCGACGGGCCAGTTCCGTGGGTCAGTTGCTTTATTCGATAAGGGATTGCACTAATCTTGGCGCTTTTCGTGACTGTTCAGCTTCCTTCGGCCAGAAACCGCCCAGGGCCACTTTTTGAACTTTAAGAGACTTTTGGACTTTAACTCGGAGAGCATGCCGTTCGCGTCCGCTTCGATTGGGAAATCATTCAGGAATGAAATCTCGCCGCGTCAGGGTCTTTTGCGAGTTAGGTCTGTTTTTCAATCATGTCCTCCCTTGTACCGAGATTCACATTTGGTTTAGGGAGTTTACGATGGCTGAAATTGAGCACTTTGTCGACCCATTGCGCAAAGATCATCCTCGCTTTGACTCTGTGAAAGACCTGGTCATTCCGTTGTACCCTGCGGCAAATCAGCTTTCCGGCGATGGCATTCTCAAGTTATCTATTGGGGAGGCCGTTGGCAAGGTTAGCCATCAGTAAGGAATTGAATATCGCTCAATTTTTTTTAGGGCATTATAAACAATCAAACTCTTGGTTACTTTATCGCGAGAATTTACCTCTTCCTTCTCAAGATCGGCATTAAGAAAGAGAGGCTTCGATTCAGGCAGCACATGGCTAACGAGATGGCCCATTATGCTTGCGACTGTGTAAGTTTAGCAGGTCCGTTCTTTTCTTGGTGTTAATGGAAAACCAGTGGGACGCGGAAATCCAGTCGAGCTACGGTTGGATTGAATGCGTTGGGTGCGCCGACAGATCAGCTTATGACCTCACCGCGCATTCGAAAGCAACTAAGGAAAAGCTTGTGGTTCGCCAGGCTTTGCCTGAGCCCATCACCCGGGAGATCTTTGTCCTCGAGATAAACAAGTCCAAGTTTGGTCCTAAGTTCCGTGCCAACGCAAAGTTTGTGCAGGGGTACATAAACTCCCTTATGAAAGAGGATGGCGAGTACTGGGATGAGGCGAAGCTGCAGGAGCTGGACGCCAACCTCAAGGCTGGTGGTGGGAAAGCTACTATCACTGGGACAGACGGGAAGCCGTATGAACTTACTGGCGACATGGTCCAAATTTTGCAAAAGACCGAGAAAATTAACGGTATGGCCCTACCCTACTTCCCTGAATTACTCTCCCGGCCAAACTCTACCACACACGCATGGTCCTTAAATCACTCTTCACGAAGACATAATCCGACTGAGGTGTGGTGGAGCGGTAGAACGCGAGTAATATGCCCATCGCCCTCAGTCGCGTGGTCTTCACCAGCATTGTTGCTGCGCGTTGAAGAGGATTGAGTCATAACCGTGCAAAAGCGCGAGAAATTGTCCCGCAATCACGTTTTGTGTTTGCGGAACACCTGGCCTGAGCGGCTCGCCCGTTATGGTCCGTTCTCTTGGCCTCCTGGTCTTACTTTTGGACTTTGGCCCTATGTGCCTTAATCCATTTGTTGACTGGAGGCGCACATTTCATAGCTCCTATTGCGCAAAACCTAACATTGACCCTGCTTTGTTGGTTTTTTTTTCTTAACTAACCGTCAACCGCCTTCCCGGTCAACCACGCAGTCCGTGAATTTACTCCGAATGTGATCGAACCGTCATTTGGCCTCGGTCGAATCATGTACTCCCTCCTCGAGCACGTCTGGTGGGTCCGCGAGGGTGGCGAGGACCAGCGGTCCGAGGAACTCCGCTCAGTGCTGTCCTTCCCGCCGCCGGTGGCACCGATCAAGGCGCTTGTCGTGCCCATCTCGTCCAACGATGTTTTCTCGCCGTTCCTGACGACGGTGGTGACGGAGCTGCGGCGCGCCGGCATCCCGTCGCGCGTGGACGAGTCGTCGGCCTCGATTGGCCGCCGCTACGCGCGCAACGACGAGCTGGGCACCCCTTTCGGCATCACCGTCGACTTCCAGACGGTCAAGGACTCGACCGTGACCCTCCGCGAGCGCGACTCGATGAGGCAGATTCGAGAAAACGTAAGTTTCACTGTCGGCTCTCATTTCTCAATGGTGGCTCACGTCCTGTTGACCCTCCCGCTTTTGACCTTTATAGATCCCAGTTGTCGTGCGGCTCATTGCCGATTTGGTGGAGGAGCGAATCACTTGGAGCGAGGTTGAGGCGAAATACCCGGCTTTCGAAGGCCAGGTTGGTCGGATTACCCCTTCCAAATTTAACGAAATGCAAACCCCTCCCAATCCACCTATCCCCAATCACCCCGTCCTTCGCACACCTAACCAATTTGTGCAGGTCTTGTAGGGAGGTGAATCAAACAAACGCCTTGTTGGCCAGCTTGGGCTGCTGTCCCTTTCTCTTCGACCGCCTTCCCGCTTCTTGTTCTGCCTCTTTGAGCCCAAAAGTTGGTTGAGTTGCTGAAATTCTCCGAGTCGCCACATAAATAGAGACGCCCTTGTCCAGCTGGCATGCAAAGAATGTCGATGAGGTCTGGTACACTTGGCGACGACGCCCGCTCTTCCTTCTTCCGTGCACTTCCATCGGCACCCCCTCTCCCTCCCCAGTCTTCCTTTCTCCCACTTTCCTCTTCACCATCGTCGACCATGCCGACTCCTGTTGCTGCTGCGTAGGCTGCGTGTAGTGATGATCACTCCCACAGCGATGTGGTTCCTTAGAACACGTCCGACCGGGCTTTGCCCGTGGTTGACGACTGTTATATCTACTGCCTTCCTACTGACCTTAAAAGCACGCCCCATGCCACGCAGCAGCACCCTTCTCCTCCGTTATGTCCCACCCCACCCCCTTTCCCGTCACGGAAAAGAAACTGACGCATTGTTTCGTCCTACCTCCCTCAGGTCTCGTCGGCACACTCAGCGGTGAGTTATTTTTTTTCGCTTTCGCCCACCCACCCAC
>JADGKE010009655.1:0-33778 GCA_026954515.1 Cladochytrium tenue
TGGGCTCAGCACACTGCAAAGGACTCATCCAGAGTGGTTGCCAAACTTTGGCTACTGCACAGTCCATTCACTGCATGAATTGAGCTGAAATTTGGCACACAGGTAGCCCATAGGCTGGTGTAACATAGACACTGCATAAATTTCAAGGGGAAAATTTTGGGACATAAATTGTCAATCATAAAATGGAGGATGATGCATGACATAATTTCATGACACCATCACACATCAGCCCCATCCAGGTCATAGGGGGCCACCTGAATGCAGACCGGTACATCAAAATGTTGCAAGACAACTTTCTTCCTTTCTTATGGGGAGAGGGTCCCTGGGCTCAAGTCATGGCATCCAACCAGGGAAACCTCACTTTTCAGCAAGACAATGCACCCATCCACACAGCCAAGCATCTTCAGGTGTGGATGACACAAAACCAAGTTCAAGTCGTGACCTGGCCTGCCCAGAGCCCAGATCTCAACCCAATTGAGAACCTGTGGTCCATCCTCAAACAAAAGGTGGAGCAGGATCAGCCTGGCAACCTCTCACCCCTTCCAGAAAAGGTACTACACATATGGAAGGAAATGGATCCAACCGCCTTGGAAAACTTGGTCCAGTCCATGCCAAAGAAAGTGGAGGCTGTGAAAGCAATCCAATGGGGGACAACCAAATATGGATGGGATGTTTTGATTGTGTTCTGTGTGAGGGGTGAAGTTGGAAGTAAATGGCTGGGTTTTTCAGGTTGGAAAGGTCAGGTAGAAGGAAAATTTTTCAAAAGGGCCCAAGATTTTTGTCCACCCACTGCTCATCATACAATAATTACCCCATTCCTCCTGACTTGCCAATTGAAATATATATGGTTCAGGTGCTTTGTGCCTATGCTATACCAGACTCTAGTATTGAGGTCTGCTTTGGTTGTTGATGCCATACCAAGTGTACCTAGTGGTCAGTTCAGTATGGTATCCGTACAGTGTGGCAATCCTCTTTATACTGGCCAAATCCTTGTTCTCGTCTGTTGTCCGTCTAGTTGGATCAGGATCTGTATTCTTTTCCCATCCTCCTTCCTGGTGTTTAATGCATTGCTCGCCTATTTCAACTTTCCTACACTTTGACTTGCTTTTTGCTTGACTTCACCCAAGTCCGCACTGGAGGTTGTAACTGGTGTCCTTTACCAAAACAGGCATCAAAATTATGTTGCCGCAGGGGCTGTTGGGTCCTCGCGACCAAGCGACGCTCGACGACGGATCGGCGGCCCTCACCAGTAGCGGCGGCGGCGGCGCCGGCGCCCTGCCGCTGGTGCTGGCCGTCGTCTCAGGCGCTGGCACATTCTTCGGCGGCTGCGCCCTGCTGGCAATGCTGCCGTCGCCGCCCGCCTCCGCCACCCTACCCCCACGCTCAGCTTACCTCTTTGGCCGTCTGCAGGCCTCGTCCGCCGGCATCATGCTCGCGTTGTCGTTGTGAGTATACTGCCACCCTCCCCACCTCCTGGTGACTGTGCGCCTGTGCGGTTGAATGAGAGATGAGATCATAGCGAATAGAACCACCTTCCCGAGATTGAAAGCATGCCGGAAGTTAGTTACTTTCCTGAGGCCTAACTCACGATTTCGTTCTTTGCACGAGCAGAAACCTTTTGGTGGAGGCGGTCCCAAACACGGGACTCTTGGACGCAACCGTCTGGCTGGCCGGAGGAGCCGTGGTCATGTACCTCATCGAGCGGTTCATTCCGGACGCGCATTCCGGGCACTCGCACAACCACGAATCTAATCGCTGGATTCCGCTGCCGATCCATTCGGACTCACCGGTATCGGCTGCGGCATCTGTACCCTCGGGAGCTGCGGTGACTTCACCAGCGGCTGCTGAGAATGCGTCTGGGAAGCCGATGGAGTCGCACCGCGACGCTGGCTGCTTCGCTGCGGCCACGTCCCTTTTTGGCGACCCGGACTCGGGGCCAATGGCGGCGATCATGGCCCGCACAGGAATTGTGACGTACATTGGTCTCGCGATTCACAACCTGCCAGGTAAACAGCTGGTTTGAGACTTATTACTGGAGTCGTCTGTCTTAAATTGGCTCGATGTATTCCACAGAAGGTATATCAGTTGCGATCAGCACCACATCCAGTGTCAGGCTTGGCCTCTCACTGTGTGTCGCAATCTTGTTGCACAACTTGTTGGAGGGGATGGTTGTTGCCTTACCAATTTGGTTTGGAACGCGCTCCAAAAGTCGCGTCCTCTGGCTTACTCTACTAAATGGGATGATGGAACCCGCTGGAGGTATCAACTCAAACCCACCTTATCCCCGCCCATTCGCCAACGCAAAAGATTTGAATTTACCCACATTCCGCGCTCAATTTAGTTTTATTGGCGTGGCTTTTCGGCGCTGGCTATTTTCTCGACGTACCCGGGAGAGTGGACCGAATTTTGTGCGCGGTGGCCGGCGTAATGCTGACCATTTCAATCGGGGAGCTGCTCCCTCAAGCTCACGTGTGGATCGGTCGCGGTGCGTCGTCAGCCAGCAACATCGTGCCCAGCGCCGGGACAGCACCTTTTCAGCCGTCTATCCAAATCCGAGTCGGCGAGATGGACAGATCCGGTACAGGCTCCAAGCGATGGATCCAGGCAAGGGTGGTGGCTTGGGCGGCTTTGGGTATTCTGGTTGGATTGATCGCTATGTGGCTGGCCGACCAGATTCTGGTGTCGGTTGTTGGGCGAGCGGGTTATGATATCAAATAGATATTCGCTTTATTATCTTTTCCTACACCACTTTTAAAACACGTCTTCCCCGTCATCCGAGGCCTGGCCCCCATCCAACTCCAAACTTAACACATCTTCAGAAAAGACAATATCCTCCTCAATTTCTTCCTCCTCGGCTTCGTTATAGACCAAATTTCTTTTAGGAGCTTGCGTCCGCTGGCCAACTGGCCGACTTGGCGGAGATAATACCTGGCTGGGGGTCGATTCGGTTTCACCGGCTCCGAAGTCATCACTGTAGTCATCGTTGGGTGCCTCCTTGTGTAAATACTCGGCCTCATAAGCTGTTTTTGATATCACCGTATCTTGAGCATTAATACCACGCGCCAAGGTCGAGCTCGTGTAGATTTCGGACTTTGAGGGGGTGTTGTTATTCCGAATTAGTCCACCGCTGGAGTTCGAGGTTTCCTCCCGTTCACCAACGCGCGGCGAACTCAACATTCTGAGCTCGTTTAATCTGGAGTGATCATCGTCGTCATCTTTGAGAAGATCGTCAATGTCGATATTCTCATCGTCTTCGAAGCCATCTTCCTCAGCCTTTTCACGATCATGATTAGAAGAGATCGAGCGCTCTTGGTCCTTTGTATCTTTCGAGTCAGGTATTAGGGTGTTATTCGTCCACATCCCATCCTTTTGACTGCCTCGAATTTCGGATAACCCTTCTCCCTCTTCAATTGAATTATTTTTCAGATTATCAAAAGAAACAGGGGTCAATTCGTGGGCGAAATCAGGTAATTTGCTTGTACCGTCACCAATCGAGAAAGATGTAAAACCGCGAGGTTTAATGGGGGGAAGGCTGCTTGTTGGTCCGAGAGGCGGTAGCTCTTTCTTGTTACTTATAATACTTAGAAGTGATATTTGATCTCCCGATCCAGAATCTGGCACATTGGGGGTTTTTTCATCATTTTTTAGTACGGATCCCGGCGTTTCATCAACAAAATCAGGCGCCAGTGCATCTTCGTTCGGTTTATCAACAACGGCGATAATATTTGAAGGGAAGTAATCAGGCTCCTCAGAATCCTCGCCGTCGGCTGAGTGAGCTAGCCCCTCCTCTTCGATTTCCTCTTCGGGCTGGTCGAAGGCTTTCTTGACATCACTTGGTATGAAGACGACATTTTTCTGGCCCGCATGAGGAGGACTATCTGTCAACAAAGGTGCTGGGTGATGGATAATAGTGAGGGGAAGAATATGATTGTATACGACAAAACTGTCAACATACATTTCGAAGGTTCATTCAAGTCGGCCAGAAAATGGTTACTCTTCAAACTAGGACCAGAAGTCGCATCAAGGGCGATCTGAGCAATGCTACTTTTGAATGTCCCTGTCTCGATTGATCGAGTAGAGTTAACGCGTAGATCGGAAGCCTCCATTGTGAACTCTTTTTCGTCATCGTCAGACTCTACATCGCCTATATTTGACGGACACTTTCGGCTTGCTTGGGCAGACGGCTTGAGAAAGTCGGACTGCGTGTCCCAATCATTGTCTTCGTCAGGAGTCCCGAAGTCAACCTGAGTTCTGTCAGTGAGGATATTGAGGTAATGTGCAATGAACCTGAACATCATACTTGAAATCAGGGTCGGTCGGCTTAACACGCGATCTCTCGTAATCAACATCCATCCTGCGCTTCATGCTTGCCAGCTCACTCTCACTTCACACGAAAAACAATACATATTAGCTTTCGCACAAAGAGCATCATTGCAAACCCCAATTTGTTCAAATCAAGCAAGCCGTCAATTGAAAGCAACGGGTTTTTGTCCTTCACATTTTCGTTCTTATGGAGCATGTGTTCTTGCTTGAGTGCCCCCAATTGCTTCATTGGGAGAGGCGGCAAATTCTTTAGATCTATTTTATGCTCGTCTTGCTCCATTTCGATTGTTGATGCAGCCCCTGCCAATTTTTTTATTGGCGAAACTCCACCAGCATTGATCGATTTGGTGGGTTCAGCCTGTCGGTCTCGATTACGAATCCTCTCAATAACAGCCATCAGCTACACAGTGGAATGACAATTAGGCAATGTCAGAAAGCAAACAATGGGAGTAGATTATTATTTTGAAATGGAGTGGGATTGTATCAACCTGCGATCGTTTTATGGTAGATAGTACTTGATGCCGAGCAATGAGCTGATCGACGATGTCACCAGTTTCGGCTGCATATCCGCCGGGAGAGTTGGACCCGTTATTGTTCCCGAGCGCACGAATCGGAATAGTACGGCGCCTTCTTTTGCCTTTTCGATTCGGGCGAAACTGGTATCAGTGTACCGCCCGGATTGGAGGACACTGGGGAGGGGGGAGGGGAAAAGGTGGGGGAAGCTCAAAGCCGAGAGCGGATTGGGATGATGTGACGGCATGGCCCACCAGCCATAATGTCATCATAGACCACGAATAAGGCCGGATGGGAAGCGTAGCGGCCCGCGATCTTGACGGGCCTGGCTGTAGACGACCTCGCAGCTGTTCCTGTCGGTTGGGGCATGTCTGAACTCGGAACAATTTGTCGTATTTACTGCGTCTACTGTGCATAATATACTGCACAGTGGTTGTAGTACTGTGTAGTGCGTGGCTCACATCCATCCATTCTGTCTCGTCACACATCCATCTGTCTTGCTCCACCATCGCCGCCGACCTCCCTGCCACCTATTCTCTCGTTGAAGTTGCGCATTTCTTTCCGTCTTCAAAACTACCCTTCGACCGGCTAGCCTTCCTAATACTCTCGACTTACCTCACTCATTTCATCATCTCAACTTCGCTTTTCACTCGATGCGTCCCACACATGCTGTGTTGCTCGGGCTTGCGCTTGCGCTTGCCTCAGAGACTGCGTGCTTCGCTTCGGGAGCCGTTGCTGCCGCACCGGAAGCAGCCGACGCATGTGTTCCTCGTTTGCGTCCTGGCACCTCTGACGGAGTCTCGTGTCGTATGGTGCAGCCCCAACAACCTATGCCACCAGGCTGGCAATCGCAACAGTACGGTGTTCAACTTCCGTCCTGCCAGTGCGAAGGTCTCCCAATAGAGCCGGATCAAGACTTTTCTGATGAGGGTTTTTATGAAGACGATGATGAATACGAGGAAAACGATGCGGAGGAGATTTTCGGCGAAGTTGCCTTTATTCTACAATCTCTGAATCCCTTTGCCGCCCCTGCTGTGGAATCAAAGGATGCGCACTTGGCACATCCGGCTACCACCGCTCAGGATGTCGCTCGATCGTCTGGAAAGAGAAAACCCGGGGCGTTACGATCAAAGCAGCGAAGTCCTCGGCGTCAGGGCTCTAATTCCGGACCTCGTGGCCTGGTTTTGTTTCTTGTCCCTGTCCTTGTGTGGTCCTTGTACTACTTTCGCTGCAGATTAAAGGTACGGACCAATCAAGTTGTGCACAACTGTTATTCTCATGGCACCTCCTTTTTTAGCCCGAGTCACACTCTAGAAAAAATATCAGGCCATCGCATATATCCAGGTTGAGTGAGCGCAAACACTACCGCCAGCACTCCGTGGATTCCGACGCACGAAGCGGCAGGTACAGGGCACCCTCCTCACCAACAGGGGTAGACGCGAATCAAACTCTGCCGGATATTCTCGTGGATGGAGAGGCACTCGGCGGCAAATCGCAGGCCAGACACCGGGGCCACTTCTCGCGCTCGCCTTCCCCTTATTGGAAGACTGAAGGGTCTGCATACAACCAACACTCACCGAGCCATTCGCGCAGGAGAACTCGCATGTTGAACCCCCCCGAGCAGTCTCATCGCTATCATCATTCCTTTGTGCGTTCAGGATCGGATGTTGGCGAACCGGATATCTTCGTCACCGCTCTGACTGGCGAAGAAGGTCTTTTGGAGGAAACTCGATCCCCTTTACCCGCGCAAACAAACAGCATTGGCGGATCGCCAATGTCGCCCAATGAATCCAAGGACGAAAAGCGAAAAGGGAAAAAGCTGTCCATTTTCAGAAAGCTGGGTCCCTCAAAGGCGTCATCCAGCGCACATGGAGTGAAGGATTCGCACGGAGACTCGAATGAAGCCATAGTACCTGACGCAAATGGCTCTGTTCCAGCCTCACCGGCAGTTACCAAACCTCGTTTTTGGTTGAGGTCCTCTACCACCTCAGCCACGGATGCGAATGACGACGGGCAAGAAACAGCTGGCCCATCCGAATCCCAGAATGTGCCCAAGCGACGCGGATTGCGACAGTCATCGAAGTTAGAGCTGCCTCATTTGTCGGGCCCGCAGACTGAACTATCTGGTCCTGGAACTCCGCCAGTGGCAACATCGGCTACGTCTTCAACCGTTTCGCCATGGTTTTGGAGTCGCAAATCGTCATCCACCGTCAAACCGAATGAGGACTCTCACCTCGACGTGGACGATGGGCACAGCCTCTCGCAAGTCTCCGACGATCGAGTTGGCAATTCCTCTGAAGTAGGCATCGAAAAACTGGATGACAGCATACCTCGTGGTCAAGAGGACGGGAAAGACAAACGTGGGCGAGGGAAGAAGTCTCACAAGGCGACGGAAGACGATGGCGATAAGTCCAGACAGAAGTCATTTTGGCCCAAGCGGTCCACTGCGTCACCCAGCGTTGATCGCTCACCTGCTCAACCGAAGCAATCAATGCAACATTCAGAATCAGAGGTGGAGAAGGTTGATTTAGGCGACCGCACGGAGCGAACGCACCCACGCGTGTCTATTCCAGCCGTGAGGCTTTGGTCGTCCAAGAAGGCATCGCAGGTCGCCGAACAAGGGCCGCCGGCTACATCGCACGAAAATGCTCCACCTCCTAATGTGGATTCCAACATTGAATTACCCGCTTCACCCTCTGTAAAGAGCAAGAGCAGCATCGATAATCGGGCTGATCGCACCGTCGAGGAAAGTAAATCTGTAGCCCGTAGCTCAACTCAAGTCGATGCCATGTCGGACACAGCTGCAGGTTCTCCACCGCAGTCTCCGACATCCAAATTCTCGCGTTGGGGTGTGCGTACACATCCAGGTGTAGGGGACGATTTGCGACAGAGTCATGAGCAACCCGGAAAGCGATCTAAGCGATGGCCAATAATGGGATCCTCCTCTGGAGCTCAGTCTTCGGGCGAGCCAGCATATGCTCCGTCGCTTCCTCAAGGGACTCCGGCAAGAAGCCAACCGATTCCTTTGAATGATGCCGAGGAGCCAATTATCTCTGAAACGTCGCGAACTCCCGCGAAGAGGCGGTCGGGGTCATGGTCGCTGAAAAATCTTTCCCTTGCGATCGGAAGCTACGGATCCTCTAATACTGAAGACAAGATAGATGGGGATAGGCAGAATTCGATGACCGAAAAGACGAGTAAAGGAGCATCAGATCGGTCACGCTCTCGTGGACGTAAGGACATGATGGAAGCCACCGAGAGCCACACTTCAAATTCAAAAGATAGCTCTTCGGTTGTGTCGGTGGAATCGCGTACCAATGCTCAGCCAGTACCTCATAACGGACCTGCACGCCACTGGAGCATGTTTCCACATCGCTCGACTGAGGGGGATGCCGACGGGACGACATTCGGTGGTAGGTCATTTACTGGCGGGAGTACGATCTTGTCAGAGCGATCCTCGAAAAGTGAAGATGATGCACTTGAGCGAGACCAAGTCTCAAATCGAAAGAACTCGGTTATGTCGCAAGACTCGGAACCTCCTTCAGTTGAGCTTGGAGCCGGGACTTCGCGACTAAGAAAAGGCGGATGGGTTCCTTTTAGCTCCCGTAGGAATGAGGACCAACGGCAAGCTGCTGTGTATAACTCCCGGCCACCGAATCAAAGTGATAGGCATCAACCAACGGGCGTTCACAATCAATATCGGCAGGAACACCCAGCAAGCGTTGGTTATCAGGGCCTGCCCTCGGATTATCCTGAAGAAGACGTTCGTCTCGACTCTGTGGATTATCAAATGTATCATAGGCGGCAACCTAGTGCCAGATCTCGCAACAGCGCGCAATCCGTCTCATCTGTTGGCTCTATGGCTTCCTCAAACAGCTACCCTCACCAGTACACTGCATATGGGCCGCCCCAAAACCCATACTTCCAATACCGAACCGTTGCTGACAGGCATCTATCAGGGAATGTGCCTCCAAGTATGCAAGGTCCTCCAGCGTACCTCATCAACCAAAACTATGTGCGTCATCGTCGAACGTCGGCCACGAGTTCCATCGAATCCATAGGAGAACGCTACGGTGCCCCGTCATTGACAGATAGCCCAGCAGGAGCTCGCCTAGCACCTATAGGATACTCTCCGAGGATGTCCCCAAGTGTGGGATCGAGGCAATCGAGCTACCAACAACTCGACAGTCGCTCTGTCCGGTCATTCGCATCGGATGAATACTCCTCTGGTCAGACAAACGGCCTCTATTCTCCGTTTTTCTCGGGCCTGGAAATCCAGCTCCCGGCTTCTGCTCTGAATTCTTCCTCTTCTTCTGCCCACGACCTTTCTCCGCCGCTGCCGCCGCGGCCACTGGATCTCCTCCGCTCCACGTCAGCCGGGCGTGAGTCCGAGTTCGCTCGCCCCTGGGCTCCTGGCCCGGGCTACCCGTCGCCTCGCTCCTCCCCGTCTCTGTCGGCGCCATCCGCCCACGGCATTCCGGTGTACACGGCGGGCGGCGTGCCCATGGAGCCCCAGCGCCAGCGTTACTCCCAGGGCGTCACCCAGCCTGTCCGCGACCGCAACCAACATCAACACTATCACCAGCATTACCAGCATGTTACGACTCCCGGAGCGTTCCCGGCGTCCGCTGCCGCTCCTGCCGCACCATCGTGGGGCTCTCGCACCGCCGCGGCGGCGGGATCGCCTGGCGACCCCGGCCGGCCGGTGGGGGCCGCCGCAGCCGTCGGGCACATGCGTCCACTGTCGGTGCGCTCCTCGTCGTCGTCGGTGGGATCGTTAAGCTCGCTGCATGGCACGCGGCACCCCGGCCAGCACGCACACCCGGCGACGGATGCGGCCTGGCGCCACCGCGATTCATATGCTAGCGATATCGCAGAGAACGATTGAGGTTGATACCTGTTTGACCAGCTAGTATTTTTTTTGGCTGGGGTCCAACGGGAAACAAATTTGACGTCCCTGTTTTCGCCAATACGCTCTGTGCCTCTTGGAGGAGATCTACTCCCAGTCTCTTATTTCTCCACACCTACCTCCGTTTCCCGGCGTCTCCCCCTTCACTCTTTTCGCTCTCTCTCTCCTCTTCGTTTCTTGCTTTCCCCCCTTGCCTTGTGTTTGTCGGTGCAACATTAATTGTCTGTTCCTCTTGCTGCCACAAGCCGATTATCCCCATTCGTTCGTTGATGGCCTCCAATCTCGATTTCATGCAGACTGAATTTCTATCATGTTGTCCTCGTTTGTGGCAAGGACCCTTGACCACGCCCTTGACGGCGTGCTAGCGCGCTGGACCACCACAGGCGGCGCAAGCACAGTGTCGGCGACTAACACAGAGAGCAGTGCCCCAGCGCGAGGACGCGAACCGCAGATTCATTACGACGAAGAAATAACAGCAGTCGATGTTTTGGTCGTGAGAGAGCAATCGGCAGAAGCCTCGGCACACGGCACCTCTGGTCCAACAACCATTCCGCGCGAAACAGAGCGCGACGCTTTGCTCACTAAGATCCGCCTCGCGTGCCTTGCAGCGGTCTTTCTTGCTACTTCTCTTGGGGTTGGCTTCACACGAGTCGCGGCCCTACCTGTTCTGGCCATTGCGGGGGTTTTGTTAAATGTTCGGCTGGCCTACGGCCTCCCCTGCAAAGGAATGCTTGACTCTGTCGGACGGCACATACCCCTCTATGCGACGCTAGTAGGGGGAATCGCAATATCTCTTCTTGAGACGGATTCAACAGAAGCTGCTGCAAGGCCGCTAACTGCGGGGCCGGATTACGTTATTGGATTATTTTTGTTTGGGGCAGTCCTTTCGGCCGTCGTCATCATCCCCGCTGTGTCATCTACAGCCGTATTGGAACGTGACGATGGGTCATTGTGGAAGAATCCTCAAGCGAAAACTCGAACCACAGCCCGGCTACTAATCTTCCCGACTCTGTGGGCCGCGGCCTGGCGAGTGGCTGCATGCGAGAGCTTGCCAACTGGGGCGTGGGGAAATTGGGGCATCGTGGCAGCTATGGGCTCCGGGTCTCTGGGTGATCTGGTTCCGGTCGTTGCTGTCGGCGGTCAGTTCATTCTCGACTTTGTCCTTGCACTTTTGGGGCAGGCTGTGGCCGACGCATGCAGCGGCCTACAATCCTTTCGCTTCATCACCGGACATGTTCGCCCGACGCACAGAACGCCCCCCGCCATTTCCGCCTTAACAGCGCTTGGAACCCTCGCCATCGCTTCTGCAGTCGGCATTGCGTGGACTCCGTCCCCGACGGCTGACGCGCTCGCCCCGGCCTTGTCTGTCGCATGTGTTCTGCCTCCGCGTGATGTCGGTAGCTCCTCGGCGGCGGCCGTCGTCGACGCGCTGCTACGCGGCACGGCGACGGCCGCGTCGCGCGGTGCGCGTCTCGTCGTCTGGTCCGAGGGTGCGGCCCAGCTTGAGACAGCAACCGACGCGGATTCACTGCTGGCGCGCACTGCCGCCGTCGCGGCTGGCTATGGCGCTTACATCGCGCCGGCTTTCACCGCCCCGGACCCAACCCGCCACAACCTGCGCCGGAACGAGGTAGCCGTCGTTGCACCGGTCGTTGGGGTGCCGCCACTGCTGAGATACACGAAGTCCCACCTTGTGTTTGCTGCCGAGTCGCATTCCTACACCCCCGGAAACGGTTCTGTCCCCGGCGCAGTCGCCTCGTTCACTACCATCAATGCACCCGCGTCCGTACGGGACAGGGACGTCGAGCCGATTTTGGATGGCAGGAACTGGGAAGAGATGGGCAACCTTTCTCATGTCATGAAACCAGCGCCGACGACGTTCCAGGTGGCACTTGCCCCAGGCATCTGCCACGACCTGGACTACCCGAGTTTCGGCCTCCGGGCAGCACACGCAGCCAGGACCGCGGCCAAGGCTGTCGGCGCCATCAACCTCCCAGTGATTCTCGTGTCGCCGGCGCGGACCTGGTCAGCCGCATCTGGGCGCGCGCATGTTGACGTGGCTCGCGTACGCGCCGCCGAGGCCGGTGTGGCCGTCGTGCGCTGCGATGCTGACGGCCAGACGGCGGCCATCGACGCTTGGGGGCGGCTGCAGTACTGGCGATACTCGGCGCCTCTGCCGCAGCCGGCGGCAGCAGCAGTGGCGGCGGGGACCCCGCCACGGGCGCGCGTGCTAAACTTCGACCTGCTTCTCTCGCCGCCCGGCCGTGCGCCGCCGATGTACGCGCGGTTAGGCGACGCCGTGGCCGTAATCGCATTCGCGCTAGCGGCAGCCTGTTTGGTGCTTCCCGGTATGCCGGCTGCTCGCACCGGCGTCGCAAAGGTAGCATCCCGCGCGCTCGCTGCACTCGCCACCTTTTCCGATGACCGAGCCGGACGAGTCGTGTCGACGGAAGTACCAGCAGCGGCGAGAGAGACGGACCCGCTGCTTATCACTGCTACCGAGGCCGCAGTCCCGAGGTCCGTGATGGCGGGAGTCGCCGCTGCCTCGGGGGGTCCAGCGGCTTGCGGGCCTGAAGTGGACTCGTGCTCGGAGTACGGCGACGCGCATTCGTAAAGAACAGCGTATCAATCCGCATTGGTAGGCCTTAGCAAGCTTTGCCCTTGTTGTTTCTGTGTCAGCACAAAATATTGCATATCATTTCGCACTTGTCACCTGTTGTACCTTAAGGGAAAGGGAGGACAGAACACACCCAACTCGCTATGTCGCCCGGTCATTCGTTCGCCTTCGATGCTACGCCGCGACTTACTGGGGAAGAGCGGCTCACTAGGCTGTTAATTTCTCTTGGAGACCACGTACGTAGTCACCACCATCTGGGGACGTGATGGGTGAGGGGAGGGAGAGAAGGCGCTTCGAGTCAGTGGTGGGTCCGTTCCCTTGTGACTTACTTTCCGCTCCCTTCGACCGCCCGTCCCCATCCACGACTTGGAAAGCCCGAAGACGATCTGCGTGAGCTGAATGGCATTGTGACCATGCTGTCACAGAGCCTTTCGCGTCTCGAAAAGGACTTTCCGCCAGCTCTCATGGCCTGGTGCGTGGATTGAAGGCGGCGCGCTTTGCGTTGTGCAGACTCTATCTGACTCACTTTGTTACTCTGGGTATAGTGTGAACGAGCTGCCGGTGAAGCTCCCGCATTATGGAACTCTTGTCGGGCTGCTGAGCACTCGTGCGGATATGGCGACCCTTGTTGCCGCCACTGTGGAGCTGTCGACAAGTGAACTCAATTCGGCTTTTCAGGATGCAAACTTTCGGTTCATGAAGCAAATCGTAGGACATGCGCAGCCCTCATCCCCGTAGCTGAGCCCAATTAAATTAGCTGCGATTTCATGGCGAGCTCGTCAACAACAATGTCGTTCGAGCCTCGTCATTGCTGCAAACCCTTTCGTCCCTTCTTTCTGACGTGAACGGTCACGGCTTCCGACAAGAACTTCTCGATGCCATCGCCCATATTATTATGGGCACACTTCCCTGGGTGAGAGTGGGTTCTTCCGCTTGGTCGTGTACATTTGGATTTGTGGTTTGCTTGAGGGCGTACTTTGCGTAAAGTCGAAGTTCGGGTATGGTGCTGATCAAGCATGATTGCAGGTTTCACACCGACTATCAACAGACGAGCCAGAAGCGTTTTCATCGCTTATCGGCGCACTGCAAGAGCACATGAACGCTCGGGCTGCTCTCTTTTCTGACCCAGCATTCGGTATGAACCTCGTATTCGACGCGTTGAAAATCTACCGCGATTGCCCAAGCAACGCGCCGTACAGTCAAATAGATGTGGGCGCATTACTGTTTTCTTTTATTAACGCCTTATTTTAGCGGCTTGAGTTGCTGTGGGCCCAGTTAAACACCTTAGAGGGAGCTGGTTGGAAGACCGAAATTTTCAACAGGCTAGGTACAGATGCGACTGCCAAATTAAGCGAAGACGCAAGTGTATGTGGATAGCGAAGCGACAAACACTAACTACACGAATGAAGATCGACTTGAAACCCATAGTTTTACCGAGCAATTTCCGCTATGCGACTGTTCCAGATCAAGAACCAGTTTTTTGGGCCTTCGATAATTCCGTGAATACTCCAGAGAAGCGATTGGTCGACCTTCCGTCCACAGAATCCATTGAGCGATTTATCCTGGACGATTTGATAGTGGATATTATCCACAACCTGTCCCACAACCATGTCGCATGCAGCGAGCTGCTGCTAAATCTCCCCAGGCACCTCAATACAAAATGCTGGACAGTGGTGGGAAGCGAGGACATTCCCGGGCCCGGCGCAGTGTACCAGGCAATCGTCGAAAACCTCGTTAGAGAGCTAATCAAGCTCCCGGCGAGTCAGGAGAAACCCATCTATTACGCAACCCTCCTTTCCGACTTGTGCCGAGGGGCACCCGACAAAGTCCCAAGCGCCCTTGGAAGGGCCATCCGTGTGATTTTTTCCAGGATGGATTTGTCCCTCACTACTGATGAAATCCCAAATGGGCCAGCGGGGGGAATGGATGTTGAGTGTATTCGGCGATTTGGAGAGTGGTTCGCGCATCATTTGAGCAACTTTAACTTTACTTGGAAATGGGTCGATTGGTAGGTTTTATTATGATCACATTTATCAGGAAATGTAATGCATATATATCTTAGGGAATGGGCTCTTGCCGAAGCCGAATCATCTAAAATGGTATTTATCCGAGAGACACTGGAGCGCGAAATCCGGCTGTCCTACTTTGACCGTATCAAAAGCACTATTTCTCCAACGATCGCCAACAACCCGGGCAGCTTTCCTGCACAGACCCCATCTCTGGACTTCGCTTACGGAGAGTCCTCACGATCGACAGGTTGGTTTCGGGTCTTTCCGGTTTTCTAACTACACGTTTCGGTTTCAAGATGAATCTATTTCCAATTTGATAGGGCGCCTTAATGAGTGCCTTGCTCAAAAGGCCAGCCCAGAGTCAGTGATAAACGTGCTCGAGGACCTGCATAAATTCCACGTTGACATCTTCCGTCGAGGTGAAGAGGGCGTGGGACAGATGGAAACCGACGGCGTTGAAGGAAATCGCTTCGGGGCTGCTTACTCAGTCGAATCTCTGCGTTCTACGCCTCCAGGCGAAGGCTGGAACGAGGATTCATTAGTCAGACACGTCTTTGTGCAACACATACTTCTGCTCGGCAGCAAGAGCTTCAGCCATCTGCTGAATGTCATTGAAAGGTAGCTCGTAGGTCTCGTAAATGCGATTTTAATCTGTAAACATGAATTTGTGTAGGAACATTAAAGTCCTTCATCAACTAAATCTCAGGGCATCGGACAGAATTCATACAGTCGAACTCGTGGCGCATTCATGGTCCTCCAGCCCGCAGACGATTGAAATAGTTCTGGACAAGTTTGTTAACTACCGAGTTGTTGACCCACTGGCTATTATTGAATGGACGCTGTCTGAAAGCGTTGTCGATGCATTTTACTCGAGGTGAATGCTTCGGTTTTAAAAAATTACACGTGCAATAGATAACATTCCTTTCCTGACTTAGATGGTATATTTGGTCTTTATTACATAACGCGCTCTCGAAAGTGAACACAAAAGTTGTTCAATTGAAGAAGAAGTTCGACGACATGGCGATGTCAGCGGAAAATGGTTGGTATCCATATGGCCGAACGTTCAACGTTTAATCGGTTAATCTGTCAACGTTTAGCAGAATTCAAGGCTGACTCAAGAACAATCTACGAGATTGCGATGAAGGACCAACGAGAGGCTTTTATAACTGTTTTCCGAGTAAGGCGCAAGTCATTAGCTGTCCTTTTCGTTCTTCATGCGGCCTAACTTGAGCAAAAGAAATTCAGCGAGAGGCTTACGGCATTGGCAAAGTCTGGACATGTTCCTAGCGAGTCGCCAACGTGGCGGTGGGTGTCCGGGCAGATGCGGAACACCGGGCGAACGGTATGTCGAGGACTGAACCTTGATTCTCGCGCAGCTTGAAGACCTCGTTCTTGTTCTTCGCTTACTTTTTGCTTTAATCCATGCAGTTCCGTAAGGAGATCAAGTCCATGGCAGTGACGGTGGAGTCCAACGTTTTCGAAGGATCTGCTGAGCTACACGAAGCCTCCTTCCGCATCTGGAAGGAGGTGCGTGCTGTGGTCGACCTTGAAGTCTAGGTTGGTCGGGGGATGGCTTGTGAGGGTTGAGGTGGCTGAGTAGTCCCAATTGTCCGTGTCAAAAACCACAAGATGCGCTACCTGTGCCCACGACGGCTGGCGTGGTTGCTGGTGTTGGTAGAGTTCTCGCGTAACAGTGGCGCGAAAGAGAGTCGCCCGCAATGGAATGAGGAAACGCGCTCTGCTGTACTTGGTGCGCTGGTGCGCCAACTCAGCGACGCGTCCGATGGCCGAAAGTATACCTCCGACCACCTGGAAGACGAGGGAGTCTTTGCCGTGCGGCTTGCGAGTGTTCGCATTTTGATGGAGCAGAAAAAAGATAATGATGCCGAAAATACGCACGTCAGAGACGAAGGAACCCTACTTGATGTGGTCGCTGAGCAAGTTGAGTGACGGCTCTGTTGTCTCGGACATCTGATCTTCGGCATGTAGCTAGGTACCATCCAGTCGCTCAGTGACCTGGACGACCTGTTCGACCTTGCCGAGGGCCTTCTTGTTGGGACTGATGATGCCGCCAACGCACAACAGAAAGCCTATGATGTGTGTACACTTTCTGAGCGAAGTTATTTCGTCTAACATGACCGCGGACCACGACAGGCGCAGTTGCTGAAAATGGTGAATCTCGCTATGCCGCACTAATACATGACCAGCACTGCGCTGCTCACTATCTCGCCTCTGTTTCTCTTTCAGATGAGCTCAAGCGAGCTCGGCGTGTTCGTGCGCCGCGTTGTCCTGGACTACCGGTCGCTCGCCTTTCGGGACGCATCTGCCTTCCACGGTCGCGTGTCGGCCTTCCGCGACACCCTCGCGGCAGCGGCAGCGTCAGCAGCGGCGGCGTCCACCCGACTGTCCCCCTTAGCCGGCGGCGTGCCTCCGGGCAAGCCCGCGGCGACCCCCGCCGCCTTCGCGCATATCGAAACGCCCGAGGATGATGCGGTTTCGTACTTGGATTTCCAGGCGCTGCGAGGTGGGTACCGTCGCGTTGTAGCGACGGAGGCTGTGCGTGCTTGTGTTGTGGAAAGGGCTGTGGCTGTGGATGAGGGAAGGGGAAGGTGGGATGGGGGGCAAGCCTGGAAGTGTTCTGCATCTCACCTGTTGTGCCGCAAGGGTTGGTGGGCGTTGAACCCCCCGAATCGGTCCAAGAACAGATAAAGGAAATCCATAGGGCGTATCCCGATATGGAAAAGGTTCACTACATCAAGTAATGTGCATGGAATATCCTCTTTTTTTCCCATTTTCAAACTACTTTCCGAGAACTATACAGTTTACCTCCTCTACTCTATTGTATGCAGGTTTCTATTATCGCTAAAACAGGGTGATCTAGAAGCCGCTGAGGAGAGTTTGTACCGGTTCCACGATCTCGGAATACGGGTTTCCCAGAGGTTGGCGCCGACCAACGTGATGCTCACACGGGCACTAATATGGGATTATCAGGCTCCTATCTCAATACGCTCTCCTCGATCTTACCATGCTCCATTGCTCTTTTGGCCACATAACTGAAGCATACGCAGTAAGTGTGGGACGAATGGAGATGATTAAATTACAATGCGGTTTCCTTTCTAGCATGTACAGGCCTGTATCCAAGCTTGTCGTCAGTTAAAAGACAGTGCTTGTTTAACATATGCACTACTGTAAATATCGTTCGCCTGAATGGCCATTTTCTTACTCGTTTGTTTAGGTGGCTGAGTAAAATGAAGCTGCAGGGATTGAAGGTCGACGGTGACTTCGTTAAGGAACCATCGGCTGTCCAACTGCTGGAAACGGTCATCCAGCGCTGTCATGGCAATCAAAGCCTCGATAAATTGAGAGTGGAGGCCGAGTTGGCTCGAGCTGAGCTGATGGCCAAAATTGTTTGTGACATCTGAATAACTATGCTAGAGACATTAATGAGTGTCGAAGGGAAGTGTATCCGCGGGGGCGATGCAAAATCTGTATCGGACATCGGCTTTCGCCTTGCAAACACTACCATCAGATGAATTAAGGCCCGTCTTGGACTCTGCTTCTCAAATGCTGGAAAACTATGGTCAGTTGCGCTAAACCCCTCAAAGGCGGGGAAAACTCACCGCCGAGCCAAATAGGAGTGCCTCAGTTTTCTGAAAGTGCTGCAAAGTCCTCGATCAAAACGGCCGCTGCGAGGGGAACTGAAGAGGGTCAGGCCGACACTACTCGTGCGAGATGCTCTCTTGCAGTTCAGGTGACTTTAAGCCATTTTCGAATCCTCCTTACCCTCGGCAGGTTGCCACTCGCGGGGATTTTGAGCAGGCTCTCGGGCACATTCGCGTCGTGGCGATGAAGGCCCCGTGGCTAGACGACGTTGTCGGTTCCAGGGACTGGGTATACACGGCCCTTCGTCTGTTTTTCCAACGGTCCATGCGCAGGTGAAGCAGCGTTGGTTGCTACTGGTGCTAACAGCGAGTTTAGGTGTGAACTACGAACAACGCGCTTACTCCTCCGAAAGTTGAAAGCAGCCAGCGGCTGGAACAAAGACTGGGAATTCTGCACTGTGTTGGATGAGGCACGGTTTCTTATGAAGTCTAGCAGGCTGGACGAGGTAGTTGATTTGTATATTTTTTGCAATTTGATGGAACTCCGTAGGCACATCGGATGCTTCACAGACTGGTCCAGTCCCTGGAAAGCCCGAGTAAAAGGAGGTTTCGTCAGATTTACATCCGAGCCCTGCTGTTGCTGGGTAGGTTAATAATGGTAAGGTCATTTCTATAGGAAGCGGGGGAAAATTGAACTAATGCCATACAGGACGCCGACCCAGATGGCATGCTCGATACGCAGTCGATCATATACGTCTTGAAAGCCCGGCACCACCTAAATGGCTCGCCGGGAAGTCTCGAAGACCGCGTCGAGGCCGCCATCCTGCTGGCGCGCCACCACCGGCGCTGGGTCGGGCATGAGTCGACACCGCTTCAGGCGCTTCGGACCATCCGTGAAGTCTCCCGGGCCTGCCTGGTCCTATCCTCGGACGGCCGTGAGGCGGACGCTCTCGCGGCGGCGGCGGCCGAGGCGGAGCTGGCTGAAAGCGAGCTCGGTGTACTTAAGTGGCTTTCGGACGGTCGGCGCTGCGGCAGTGCAGATATCGTGCAGGAAACGGGCGTCGTTAGTTTGACGTCGGCGCTCGCGCATTGCAACCGCGCTATTGAGCGTACGTTGATAAGAACCTCTTTTGAAGTCTAGTGGCCTCATTAGACGCATATTCTCTGCTAAACGTCTTGATTTTTCATACCCTCGCCTCTTTGATTTCGTCTTATTTTGTATTAACTCGTCAACCTCCCTCCCTCTCTTCCTCTTCTTCGCGAACTGGCACCGCCACCGATTCCGCTGGCCGGCCCCACAGTATTCGAGCGCATGGACGACGTACTTGGTGCAGAGCGTTGCTGGCGGCTTCGGTCCCTCCTCGCGGCTTATGGTGGCGAGACAGCGAGAGAAGGCGCTGCAGACGAGCGAGACACCTCGCTTGCGCATGCAGACGAGCTGGCGGCGCTCGCGACGGCGCGCGCCAGGGCGCCACCCAGTGACCCGTTCGCGGCGTTCGTTGGCAGTGAGTTCCTTCATGGTGGGTGAGCAGGGCACAAGCACATGGTTACAGGATCAGGATGAGTACGGGTTATGGATTGGGCAGGGAGAAGGGGACCGGAGGGGGGTTTTTGTGGTGGGGTTAGTCGGAATAATGGGCTCTTTCTGTCACGCTTTGAAAGCTCTGATCGTGTGAAGGTTTAAGAACGTGGTGGTGCGAGTTCGTGGCCGTCTGCGGGCCAGTCTATTTCCTGTCTTTTCTGTTTCTTTTCTGCACGCAGGCCCTTGTACGACATTCAACTGGAGCCCCCACCAGCCGGCCGTGACAGTGGGGGTGGAGTGAGGCGCTGTTCACACCTCTCCCGCGAATCGTGCAATTGAGGTGGCGGGTGCACGTCTCTCAATGAGCGCCAGAAGATAATGAACCAAAAATAGATAGATAAAGCGAGATAGAGACATATATTGAGAGTGTGAGAAAGTGAAAGAGAGCGTGTGTGTGTTTGTGTGTATTGTATGTGCGTATCTGTGTGCATATGTTCTGTGCGTGTATGACCGGAGCGGGAAGAGGAGGAGTGAGTTCTTCACAGCTTGTCACAAAAGTCATCCAGCTTAGGCATCTCAAGCTTTAGGCCCTTGCGACCGCGCACGCCGAGGACAAGCTCCTGCAGCTTGCTACCCGGCTGGAGCACGTCGCCCGGCATGACCTGCCACCGGTCAAACACCTCCTGGCTGAGCGCCTGGCCGCCGGTCGCCGCGCGGAGGTCCGCGGCGAACCCGAACGACTCCGCGACGGGTAGGTTCGCCCGGATCGCAAGCAAGGACCCACCGGCACGCGGATTCGCGCCGAGCACCGTCCCACGCCGTCGGCCGAGCACACCGTAGACGTTGTCGACGACACCATCGGGGCAGAGGATCTCAACGAGATAGACCGGTTCCTGCAGGGCAGGCTCGGCAGACAGGAACGATGCGTACACTGCGCGGCGGCAGGCGGGGACGACCTGGCCGCCGCCGCGATGGATGGCGTCGGAGAAGAGGACAGCGTCCAGGATGTTGAACCGGACCGCGCGCATCTTCTCGCTGCAGAGTACGCCTTCCCTTGTCGCCCACTGAAAGCCGGTGACGCAGGATTGCTGGATTTCATGCAAATACTGTACGCCCTTCGTGACGTCGACCAGTACGTTGGCGCCGGCCGAGTCGGGTCCGAAGCACCAAATCTTCCTGGCGTCGGTCGGCTCCCAGCCGTAGTCGTCGGCCAGAGTTTTTGCACGGATCTTTCGATCGTCGTTGGCGCCTACTTTTCCCGCCTCAATGGCTCCAGCGAGATCCTCGCACATGGGTGACGCCTTCATGAAAATCCGGCTGTGTTTGTTGGCGGACTTTGCCAAGCATATTCTGCTGGATTCCGCCAGGACAGTCTCGCGGAACTGCACCACAGGGTCGCCCTTGCTAATCGGAATTCGTGCGTGGGTTTCCTCCAGGTCTTTCAGGCAGTCCTCGAGGTGGAGCTCGCCAGCACCCGCAACTATATGTTCCCCCGAGTCCTCCACGTAGCACATGGCACATGGGTCAGATTTCGAAAGTAGTTTCAGGCCCTCCACAAGTTTGGGAAGATCCTTTGCATTCCTGACGTCAACAGCGATTTGAGCAACAGGAGCGATGGATAACTTTATGGCCTTGAGGTTGTGAGCGGTCTCGGAAGTTGTTATTGTTCCTCCCTTGAGCAAAAACGGGTCGACTCCAACAAGCCCGACAATATTGCCTGCAGGGCAGTCTTCGATGGCAAAGACATTTTCTCCTAGCATGAGCACGGTTTGTCTAATTTTCTTCACGTACAGGTCCTCTTTCTTTCCTGGTACATATGCAGGTCCCAGGATGCGGACCTGCTGGCCTGCACGGACGGTGCCTGAGAAGACGCGACCGAAAGCGTAGAAGCGGCCGTTGTTAGAGGTCGGCACCATCTTCGCGACGTACAGCATAAGGGGGCCACCGGAGTCACAATTTTTCACGGCGACGGCGCAGTCGTCATAATGGGGACCATCATACAGGAGCTCCATACGGTAGCTCTGAGCCATCGGAGGCGAAGGGAGGTGTGTACAAATAATCTCCAGCAGAGCATCGGCGGCTGGAAGAAACTTGCGCATAACAACCTTCAGTAGCGCCAGGCCCTCGAGATCATTTTCTTCGGCATTTAAAGGAACGCTGAGACTCTCAAGCATGGTCAAGATGAGATCCTTCTTTAAGTTCACAATTGCATCAAAGAGGTTGATTATCGGGTCCAAAACAAACAAATTGAAACCTCGCTCGAGAGGCTTCTGATCGACAACGGCCGACTCAGTGGTCCACTGCTTCGTTGCAGGGTTGTAGAAGTTGTCGCCCCAAAGCTTAGACATCATCTTCTCCTCGCTAACTCCGAATCTCTTGGAATACCTGGCGGCGAAGTGACTAAGGTTGAAGGCCCAGCCGTGACGTCCAGATCCGAAAGCGATCGTGCCTTTCTCTGGCGAAACGCGAAGGTCACCTAGCGCTTTGTCGTTGTAGGTCAAAATTATTTCGTTAATGTTCTCGATTGTTCTAGTGAGTGTCTGAAAGGTAGGTAAGCATGTTACAGTTGCAAAAGTATTATTTACCGCATAAAGTGCCTCTTTGTCGAGCTTGTTTTCAAGAGCGCGGTCGATATTATTGATAATAAAAACAGGCTTTACGCGCTCAACAAGTGCCCGACGCAACCCTATTTCGCTCTGAACACTCATGCCGTCGATTGTGTCAACAACGATCAGGGCGCCGTCGGCGACTCGGAGAGTGGCCGTGACATCTGATGAGACTCCAGTGCGGATGGGATAGTTGACCAAGTTTATTAAGTAATGGCGATCTATTCGTTGATGAGCTGAATCGTAAACATATGTAGGATACCAGTAGTCGTCTGCTTGGTTTCGAAGATATCCTCGTCTTTCATCGCAAAGTGCAACGTTGTGGTGACGGACTTCATGGATGTGACAGGCTGTCCATCATATCCAGGTTGAATATTGACACCAGCTCGCTCAACGAGAGTGTCCTTGTGAGAAATGAGTCAGCTAGATAAGGTACCACATGGTGAAACGTGCCATAAGTGAAGCTGATTGATTGATTGACAGAACAAAAACGATGTTAAATTAGTCCCTTTCATGCCTTTCATGTGGACCCTAAAGTGTGAGATATCACTCTTACAGATCTCAGCATGCTAGGGAATAGGTAAGGTACTTCTTTCGTGTTCATTGCCACCCACGGAAATAACCGCTACGTTTCTGATGTTCGTCTGGTTGTCCATAAGGGCACGAAGCTGCCAACAAAGTAAGAGTCGGAAGGCAATAGTATGGTGGAGAATACTTCTTCGGGATGATGTATGAGCCGAGGTACGAATCAGAGAAAGTTTATATAAAGAGGGACGGCCAACAGATCATTCAAATACATACGATCGACTGAGAGGTTTGAGTTCTGCAAAGTTTGGCATGAGAGTCAAGGATGATGACGTCCAGTTAATTGGTGTTTCGAGCCCGAATAAGGGAGGAGCGGGAGGGGGAGGGCTTGTTGCTTCTAGCAACACAGAGAAACAATTCCATTATCGTTTTCCACAAGGATCGAGTAACAGTCATCAATACCAGACCATCTTTTCTTGCGCTAGCGGGGAGGAGGCGGCCACGTCGCGTGCAAGCTGGTGGCTGTGATCGATCATCTGCTTGCTCAGAAGTGTTGGCTGTGCCATCGTCACCGAAAATTCGTGTCTTGAGCATGGCTACGAAGAGTGGGCTTGCCAGAATAGCTTTTACCAAATAGCTGTGATGACCCACCTCCAAATTGCAAGTAAGAACTCCCGCCCATAGCAAGATTGAGCAGCACTGCACGGAGCAACTGCGTAGGCGTTGGCTACTTTAATACTGTTCTGTACCACATATCATGAGAAAAAGCGAACCTCATAAAGTTTGAATTGTCAGAACTAATGCCCCCACGCGCCCACGACGCGAGGGCCGCGTCCGTTTCAGCCAGCCGCAGTGCACATCAGCATGGAGATCGACCAACACTAGCAACAGCGGCAGCAGCAGCAGCGGCGGCTGCGACAGCGCCAATTATGGTGCCTGAAGAATCTGTGATAAATGCCGATATCACAGCAGAGAGTATTTCGAAGACGATCGCCGATCTGCTCGAAAAAGTGGCAAAGGAAGAAGGACTGAAGCAACGTCAACGGCGCCTGGAACCGGCAAAATCTCTCTCACGGGTGGATGCGGAAACAGCGGTTTCCTCCCGCAAGTCAACCGCCGAGGATAGCCCAGATGATCCCCAGCAATCGAAAACCAATGCAATCAGTGATGTAGGCGCCGCCCGTATACGCGCATGGACCTCACTGCCTGAGATGGATGAGTTTGACGGTGCAAGCTTGATGCATCCTTTCAGCGATGAGATGCATTCGGCGCTCAGTCGCCGCGATCGGCGGATATTGCGACAGAAAAGGAGGGCGGAGGGATTCCCACCAGACCCCAACGACTCGGACGACTCACTTGCTGAAGAGCTTCGCCTCGCCAATGACTATTCTTTATTTCCGGGGCTGCGCGATCCTCTCTTAGACAAAAATCTGCCCATTTTTTGTAGGTTTATATTATTTTAGGTTCATTTTGGATCGGTTTCCTCACCGTCTTCAAATGCGGTATTGATTCTAATTTATAATTTTCATTCAGCTGAGAGTCCAGATGACTACAAAGAAGCACCACTGCGTGGATTTCATAGAATAGCCCCGTTGAAAATCTCCCCTCAACGAGATGAATCCCCACATACTCTACATTTGATGAAACGCATTGGAGTTCACCCTGAAGGCAGGTTGATGAGCCAAAGTTGTCTGAGCTTATTACGTGTGGCAGAAAACGCACAGGAGTCACAAAATGCACTAACACCGTTGTCACGGCGACTTCTCGAAAGTTCTGTGAAGGAACGCTCTGCCCACGATCGCATTTTCCCAGTTGCGGACAAACATGCCAAATCTCTCATTTTGCGTGCGAAGCTTGCAGCTCGAAGGGAAGTTGAAGAATTGTTGCGCAAGATTTCTAGGAAGGAGGCCGAGTTACGAGCCGCGGAAGAGGATATCAATACCAAGAAGGTAAATCAGTGCACCTTCACTCGCAGAACATAATTTTCGCAGCTTAGTATCAAGCATGCGAAGGCTGCCAGCTTGACACTAAAGGATGAAATCGTCAAGTTCATTGAGCGATCCTCGCAACCATCAGAACTGCTAAGAAGCACCGACAGGAAGGACGATATACTTCAGCAACTAGCACAAATAGACGTTTCTAACGTGTTCGAAAAGGCCCTTCCATTACCGGAATGGCTCTTTCGGATCCGAGAGTTTCGAATACTTCACAGAAAATTTAAAGAGCAACTTGATGAAGCACGTGTAATTCTTGAGGAGCTTCCTCGTTTAGAAGAGGCCTTGATTCCATTGCGTCGTGATCTCACAACCCTTCAAACACGAGAGATCCGTATGCGCGAAGTGCAAACGCGCATAGTGCACTCAGACGTTCAAAAAATACTCGAGGCTGGGATTTTAAAGCGTATCATCGAAACGCAGAAAGTTAATCTTCTCGAGTTGTGTCGAAAGCGCGAGGAGAGGAAGAAAATGGAAAGCCATCGTGGTGACGAGCTCGTTGTGGAGCAGGAAATGCTTACCGCCGAAAAGCTGAAAGATACCAGAAGAAAGATGCAGTCAAGAATCAATAACACAATAAACTTCGTAAGTGCCAACTTGTTTGTGACATTGGATAGATAACGTACTTTCTGGGAGTAGATCCGCAAACAGAAGAACCAACAAGCAATTTCTCAGAACGAGAAACGTCTACGGAGGGAGAAAAATTTGGATCGGCTTCGAGAAAAAGCTCTGGAGGCTGTGCAGAATGACAACGACGGGTTGACTACTCCTGCTGCAAAGAAAAAGCCGATAGCCGACGGCTCTGAAGACGATGAGTTCGACTTGACTGAAGCAGCTGTTGTACGACGGGCACGACGCGAAGTCCTTGCGAGGGAGCAGAGAAAAAAACAACACGAAATGCAAAGACTCCAGGCGCAAGATGCGAGGAGGAAAGAAATTACACAACGGCTCACAAACGAGGAAGCACAAAGGAGATTGGAGGAGGCGGAGGCGGAGGAGCGCACCAGATTGACAAAATTTATAGAGCGACTCGCACGAACTGAGCTTGAAGCATTTCCTTCAATTACTCCTCGGCCAAAGGTACTTCGACGTCCAACTGAAGTACCTTCAGGTTCAGAACCGTTTGAAAAACTGGACGATGTGGATTGCCCGACGGAAAATAGACAAGAGTTTAATTCTGGGGTCGATAACGGCACTGGCATTAATGCTCTTAAAAAGTCTTCGACATTGCTTCAGCTAGAAGACGGGATATCTCAGCCACGCAAGCCACTACCACCTCCCAAAGTCAAAAAGACTTTGCCCGTAAATACAACCTCTGGACGGCCAGCATTCACTGTACAGCCGGCCCTTATCGAATTTCGTGATTACGATCATGGACGGGAGTATGTCGCTAAGGTGCGTTTAACCAACACATCCAGCCGAGCCAATTCATTCCGGTTGCTTCCCGTTGCGCCCGAGCTCGATGCTCTCTTTGAGTTTCTTGTTCCGCCGCCCGGTCGCGTCGGCGCAGGCATGGCTGCGGAGCTGAAGGTGGTGTTTCGGCCGCCGGCTGAGTTCTGCAACAATTTCCGTGGACGGGTCTTCTTTGATACGGAGCACGGCGGGAGGGTGTCGATCGAGGTTTGCTGCGCGCCTCGTATGTGCCTGCCACACGTAAGAGCAGTTGGAGGCAGCGGTATCCTCACCAAGCGGTTGAACTACGAAGGAGGTCTCCCCTTGCAAGTGGACTTTGGAGAGGCTGTGCCGGGAGGGCAAATCAGCCGCATAATTGAGCTTGATAATGAGGGGTCAATTCCTACTGGGTTCAATGTTCGTCTGCTTGAGAACAATGACGAGAATGGCGCGGGCAAATCTGACAATATCGATGTTAGTGAGAACACCGAACCGACTTTCCAAACCGCGCAGCAGCCGTTGTTCTTGGTTAAAAAAGGAGCAACTGGCACATTGGTTGGGTCTACGAAAGGAGCCCGCGTACTTTTTGTATTCCACCCGCCCGCAGACCTGAAGTTCGAACACACTGAGGTCGCAGCAACTTTCCAAATTGGATTCGATCATCCCGGGGTAGCGCCAATCTTTGTCGAGTGCACGGGTACTGTGCTGGCAAGCCCGCTCAGTCTCGAAACCGACAAGATCGACTTCGGGACGTGTGCCGCTGGCGGCTGTTACCGCGCCAAGCTCCTCGTCACCAATCGCTCCCCAATTGCTCAGAGATTTTGGGTGGAGGTGGCCGGAATCACCAGCGGTGACCTGTACCTCAGACCAGAAAGTCCCGACAGCTCGTCAAGTAGAAGCGCGCGTCGGCTGTATCCCGGCGGCGATGCTTCAAGCTTGCGGGGATTTTCGCGTATGGCGTCTGACGGGTTGAGCTCCGAATGTGGAGAGGCCGCAAGTATTGAAGCAGCTGAAGATTTCGACGACAAGCTCCATGAACCAAGGGCAGGTCATGATGACAGTGCTGGCTCTCTGTCATCGGAAGCTGCACAGCAAATGGCCACCCCTTCCATGGACGAAAAGAGGCGAATTAAAAAGACGGGTGGCCGCAGCGACGCCTTGTGCGTTCAAATTTCCGACGTTGGTGACCTCGAAGTATCTCCTCAGCTGGCATTCGCACAGCCAAACGAGCCGTTTACAGTCTGGGTGAAGCTGCGTCCGACTCGTGCGGCATTCATCCTCCTTTGCAACGGAGACCGCGAGTTCCGGGTACCGCTGACAGTCCGGCATTTCGCTGGAGGGGCCGAAACTGCGTTGAGAGTTTCTGTGACTGGCCGTATCACCATCACAGACCTTGCATTCGTCGGCCCAGGTGGCTTGGACGGTTCCAGAGAGCTCGAGTTTGGCCCGTGCGGCTTGAACGAGTTCCGCGACCTTCCACTTGAGGTGGTCAATCGCTCGCGCCTATCGCAGGTGGTCCGCTTCACTTCGTCTAATGCTTGCGTTGCAATTGTTCACGATGACTGCGACCTCGACGGACTGATTTACCTCGGTCCCGAAGCTAGGGTGACCCGCAGGGTGCGCTTTGCGCCGACACACGCGCGAAAATACAACGGGCGGCTGATGTGTCACACCGCTTGGGGGCGGCGGTTTGAAATCGTCAGCCACGGCGTCGGCGTACCGCCCATCATTAGGTTCCTACAAACTACGGCATATTTGTCGCCAGCTGGATTGGGTAGTGTTCTCGACATGACTTTTGCTGTCGGTGTGGGAGATTTCACGTGCGAAGATGAGCCTATGGCGGACCGATTCAGGAAGAAGAACCGGGAACATGCAGCTGCTGGCTCAGTGACGTACAGTGTTGAGACACCCGTCGTTGTATCCATTGAAACTCGCGGTCCAGCTCTGGATAGACTACCTTCATCAATGGAAGATAAAGTACGTGAAGCAATTAATGAAGTTAAAAAATCGGGGGCCGACCTACCCAAGCTTTTCATGTCTACGGCAGAAAGCCGAGCTGCTAAAGCTGCTGCAGCACATCTTGCTGCCATTGGACCGAGCAACCTCACGCTCGACTCGATCTTCGAATCCAGACTCAACTCTTACAGCTCACCTCGCCTACACGTCTCACCCGATCGGGGTCAAGCCAGTCCGCAACTGTCAGAAGAAGTGACAGCCCTCGCGGAACTTTTTGCTCCTGACAGCCTATTTTCTTTAGAGTCCAACTATGAAGAAGTAGCTGGAAGCGATCCGAAAGCCATCCATCTTCGTGTTGCGTTGCCGGGCTGGGGGCAAATATGCGAGAAGCTGGCTGCTTCCGGAATTTCACGCGCCTCTAGCCCCGTTAACAATAAGGAGGATATGCATAACAAATCTCAACCTATTGCGATGGATAGCAATAACGGCATCGCCGTAGACCAGGTACCTGACACCTTGACATCTGATCAAAACCCTGAATCTGCTGAGACGAACACGGTGATGTCCGTACCAGTTGAAAATATGTCGTCTCCGTCACTGGACCCTCTCAATATGTTTCCGGACATGCTTATTACGGCCGAAGTTCATTGCCGTGTCAGCTACAGGAGCAAATTGGGTGAAGCTTCAGCAGAGCTTCAGTCTGCAGAGCGAGAATCTAAGAAGAATCCCGAACTCCGGTTGGGATCGCCATATGCAGTGCTCAAAATCCCTGTGGTACGCCCAGACATTGTTGTGGTTGAGCCAGTGAGCGGGCGTTTTGAATTTATAGATACACCACGAAATTTTAGCAGGAGGCACACAGTCTGTTGCGTGAATCCTTCTAACCGTTCTGTGTCAGTGACGGCGACCCTACACAATGACTCAGACGACGGTAGCCTCCTGCCTTTTGCCATAGCAACGTCAACGGTGGATGACGATAAAGTCGTCGCCATTTACACCTTTGAACTGGAGGCTTTAGGCCGTGCTGAGTTCCATGTCGTCTTCAAACCCAAGTCTGAAAATCCATTCCATGGCCGCCTGGAAATTCTTGCCGGCAGGACAAGGCCGCGGATAGAGCTCTATGGCAAGGGCGTGGCCTCCCAACTCTTGGTAGATTGCGGGCAGCCGGTAACCTACTATGGCGCATCTGGTGAACCTGTGCTTCTCGTTGATGACGCTGTGGTCGGGGAATATGTGACACGCACGATGCGTGTCCGCAATCCAAGTTCTTTCGATATTTCGGCTAGAGTCGAAGTGACTAGCAACGACGACAAGTTTTTCTTACTATCTCCGAGCTGTGTTACTCTCCCCGCTGGTGGCTCTAGCGATGTAATCATAGGCTTGGAATGTAGCAGAGAGTCTGATGCGGTACGGGGCAGGCTCCGAGTTTCCGCTCCAGGTGCTGAGGCCGCGGTTGCGCTCTGCGGGCGCGTATGGGCCTGCTCTACTGCGGTTCTCGGCTACGCACCACACCCGGACACCCTGCTGGAGGTCACCTCGCGAGATGTCCCAGCGGCATTTGAATTTGATTGGGCACAACGGACGTGGAACGGAAATGGCCAAGCTGGTCCCGTGGATTTCGGGTTGCCGAAAGGACCCGATGGAGATATCGACTTTGGTCTCATCTCTGGGATTCCACAACAGGCGTCAGGAGAAGCAACGCCAGCCGTCGGGTCTGCATCCGGAGCAACGAATGCGCTGTCAGTGCCAGGTGCTGCCCAGGTCCAGGTCGCTAGCGCCTCAAAATCGGAAAAGGGCAAGAAAACAGGCGCTGGACGCTCTGGAGGGGCGGCGATTGCTGCTGGCTCCGAAACATTGAGCAGCTCTATCATGTTACCAGATGAGCAGGTTGTCGACCTTCTATCAACACTCCTAGCAGGCCAGCGTCGCAAACAGTTTTTCGCTATTTTCCCTTGCCCATGGGTACAAGACCAAGAGTCGAGCCGGTGGCGGATAGAGCCGATAGTGGTGGTTCTTGCGAATATTAATCAGCCATCAAACATTTTAAGAGCAGCTCAGCAGGGAGCTGTGAGTGGGGACCATCCGCAGCCTGCACAAGGCGCTGCTTCGCAGTCTCTGAAACGAACTTCGACCTGCGACTTCACGTTTGAGCCTATAGACACCAGTTTTGACTACTCGAGCGAGATCAGAAGCTATGTTATGAGTACTGAATCAGCGAAGAAAGATGCACAGGACCCTTCGCCATTCACCACAGACGATGAGCGGGCAAGGTTGTCTCTTCTTCGGTTTGTGCCTGATCAGATGCAAGGCGTCTTGGACTTGGGTGGTGAAAAACGCGTGCGCGTAACTCTGAACGACCCCATCGGCGATTTCTGGACGGAACATGACAGGCTCGAGGCACTATGCCTTTCTAAGAACGGAACAAATGGCTCGCAAGCCGCTAATGGCTCTGCAGGAAGGACTCTGACTTGCTCGTCCTCCCAACAACGGCCTGTTGACAACCCGATAGCATCCCGGCAGACACGCTGGTTTGATAAGCCGGTGTATGCAGAATCGTGCTTCAAGTTGACCATGAAGGGAGGACACAGGTACATTGAGCCGCGCGGGGCCCTGTTCCCGGGGGAGGCCAGGTCGTGGTTCATCAAATTCGTGACTGTTCTGCCCAATGGCAAGCTATAAATATAATTCCCTTGTAGAAATAAAATAATAACTGCAGACGACTTTTTCACAGATCAAAATTGGTTGAGGAAAGTTCAGTGGTTCCGTCCAGCTTGTGCGAGCCTGCTGCTCTCTCTCGCGGGGCTCCTGGGCTGCCGCACCCCGTCGCGAGAGCAGGAGGAAGGACCGCCAGACCTGGGACATGAGAGTTGAGACCTCACCTTTTGCCCCACCTTGCTTCACTCTCGTTTCCAATTGGGTTGTGAGAGAGCCCGACAATGATCTTCACTCTTGACAGTCAACGCAGACCAAAATCCGGATTTATCACACCCCACCTCCAGGCTCTATTCTGGCCCACTACACCACAGTTTCTCCCAACCTAGTCATTCCAGACGCCACCCCCTGCCGCACTACCTCGTCCTTAAATTGTTTGGGAAGAGCCTTGTTATCAAAATGTTAACCTCGAAGATGCGTGGTGGATTTAATACAACTTCGACTCGATTGCAATGCTTGCTCGGTAAAAGATGAGTCCTTTCGTTTTTATGTTGAGGGTGCAGGTAACAACAGAACGACCAACACGAACCCGTGGTCAACCAACCCCCTAATATAATCTCTACTTAGGAACACCTCGCATTTCAAACAGTTATTAATGTATTACATATTCATTTGACCTAGGGCATGGTGAGACAAGCGGACTGGACTATACAATAATAGCTGTCAAATGCATGTCTTCGATACACCCCTTCTTTTGCCCTACACCACATCCAGACACTCGCCTTCCTTTTGGGAGGGAATCGACTCTTACCATAAACATTTTTAAACAGCTGCAGGTCCTGACCCGGCGGCACCTGCGAGCCGGACCACGGCGTCGAAGTGGCGGGTGACCTGCTCGTCGACCATGGCGTCGACGTCTCTCCTCACAGCGTGAACCAGCTCCGCCACAGTCTCGACCGCGACGCGCCGCAGCTCCTCTTCCGTTAGCACCTCGAACGGGTTTCCTTTCCGTTGCACGCGACCAGGAAAAGATGCGGGTGCCGAAGACCGGGTTCCAGAAAGGTAATTTGATACAGAACAAATAAGCTAGCGCAACGAAGTGTTCTCCCCGTGGCGAATCCTTTTCCATGAAGGCAAAAAAACGGGGAGGGGAAGAGCAAGGGATAAGGAGTGTGTCTGATGCTTTGACTTACTCTTTCTCTCAGACTCGGCTTCTGCGCGCCTGCGCTCTTCCTCCTCCATTACGAGCCGCAGTCGCTCCTGCTCGGCTTCGTACTCCTCTAGCGTGGCGGCGGCTGCCAGTGGCAGCACTTCCGCGGGCTCCTCCAGCTCGACTGCGACCTCAACATCATGCTGCTCCTGCTCACTCGCCCACACCCGCTGGTACAACCGGTAATGCTGAAATAGCCTACGTAGCAATACATGAGATTCGTCAGATGCTGATGTCAAGGAATGCTTGTGTGTGAATTATGACGGTGGGGGGGGAGGATGTGGAATGGAATTGAAACACAGCACCCAGTGACCACGGAGTCCACGACGAAGGCCATCTCGGTAGGCGTGAACATCCCGAGGCCGTCGGCATCCAGGCTGCTGGCGCCCCCTGGCGGAGAAGCGTGGCTAGGGAGCAGCCGCCTAAACAGCTCAACAGCCTTGGCCTGTGGCAGTCCTGTTGAAAGTATGGGTAGTTTCCGAACAGATGGTCAAAGGCTGATTCAACTGAGCACGTGGAATGATCGAGTGCAGAGACAGAGGTACATTTGCGGCATCAAAGGCAGTGCACCAAGCAATCCAAATCATAAGGAGCCTTGTTGCTCACCTACGGCTCTGTCGAGCATCGTCTTGATGATACTCATGTAGGCAGAGAGCTGGGCTGGTGACATACCGTAATCACGCGCTGAACTACAGGGTGATCGATTTTTTCAGCAAAATTGCGGGAGGAAGCGGGTCTTACATGAATGCAGTCAGCAGGTTGGAGACGGCAATGTTGGACTGCAGCTCGTCGCGCCAGGCTGGCAACCCAAAGAACTGCGCCAGCTTGCTGGAAAAAGAAATAGGGATCGCCATGAGACGCAGGTTTTTGCGCGCTGCCCAATTGAGAGACGGCACGCGGATCGGGCCAATCGAGATGCAGTGGGGGAGCAGGAACCTACGTCGCGACGGACTCCACTTCCTGCGCCTCCAGGAGTTCGTCGATCTGGTCCTCCCCAAGTATCGCCCAGGTCAGGTTGGCATCAAGCTGTGAGTGCGTGGAGAGACGCAGGGTTAGCTATTAGCTGTACACATCACGCGTTAGCGGTGGGATACAAACATCGAGCGGCTCGTCGCCAGCACCGGAGCCGGCGGCTGCGCTTACGCCACCGCGCCGAGCAGGCGCAGCTCGCCGGCTGCGGCCACTCTCTTTCTGCACGCCCGCACCGCCCTTGCCAGCCACAGGCTTGCTGGACGATGTCGTTGACTTCTGCCGCATGGCGGCGTCTGCGGCGGGATTGGAGGTTGGACGGGTTGTCAGGGAAACGAGGAGGTTCTGAGGGCCGGATTAACGATTGCAATGTACTAAGCCATTCGAATGCGTGCCGAGGCGCCCAACGCCAGCCCGGCGCATGTTAGCTACTTTAACCAGGGCGTCATAATTATCCTGCAAGGCCTCCCTCCCCCGTCCAGCCTGCGTACCGACTTCCCCCCCACCCAAAGCATGATTGGGCATCACAGTGACGGTACGCCGAGCGAGGCGGCCGCCTGGGCGGCCTCTTGAGACCTGGCGTAGATAGCGGCGGCGTAGTCGACGCGCAGCGTGAACTTCATGAACTTCTCCGTGCAACGGTGCACGCACTTCTCCTCCTTGCCCGACAGTACCTTCGAGGTGAAGTCATTGATGCAGTCGCGGAAGCATGTGTCTACCACCGATGCGTTCGATAGGTAGTTCTCTTTCACCTGCGGAATCAGAATAGAGACGGAAAGGGGGTGGGAGTTTGGTTTGGCGGGTGAGTGGGGGGTTGTTGTATGTGGTAGTCTATCCCACATTGCCTTCCCCCCAACCAGCACCCATCAATCCTTCGCGATAGCAATACATATAACCTTTCCCCCCGCCCACGCGGCCCCCGGCGGACGCCGCAGAGACCCCCCACCCCCGAACGGAGGCGTCCACACAGACGCGGGGA
>JADGKE010009656.1:0-31413 GCA_026954515.1 Cladochytrium tenue
CCTTCCACCCTCTCAAAGTCCTTTTCTCTCACCTCGCTATTTCCGACATCTCTCTTACTTCGATGACTCGCCGTCTTGGTCTTTCCTATGTCTCCATTTTGCTCCTGGTGATAGAGCCCTTTGGATGGCCGTGCGGTTTTAAAAAAATGTCCAACCAAGGGTTACGCGATCTGTGGACCGCTCTTCTTTTTGCAGTTATAGTACAGGACGTCATACTTTGGCCCTCGCATCTCGCACCACCCATACCTCAAGGTCCGCTCAACCCTCAAGGTGGTGGGCAGCATTCAGCGGAGCAATATTAACTCAAAGGGAAAGAGACCACGCTGATGTGGCTTTCGTGCCCCTCCCACCCTCTATGAGAACGACTGAAAATACCGACAACACAAGACTTTTATATATCACGGTCATCACGTGTTTAGTTCAGCACAACAATGCCACAGTGGGTAGGGCGAGAAAATCGTTGCAGTACGAGGTTCATGCGCCTACCGCAGGCAAAAGACGAGGGGAGAAAAGAACCAAAAAGAATGGAAACCCTGCAAAAGGGACCGGGGGAAAACAAGGAATAAAGCCGCAGAAAGCACGGTTTAGCCTTCAAAATTTAAAAGTAATCCGGCAAGCTAGGATTATCCATCACTCCGAAAAATGTAATTGGAAAGCCAGCACGGCGCAAAGTCCATTCAACTTTGCGACGAATCTGCGACTCCCCGTTCACATAGTCTCGTGGATGGATGTACATCGAGAAATAGTCGTCAAGGGTCCTCCAAGCGTCCCTCAGAATCACTTGCAACTTTCTGTTTTGCGGGTCCTTTGCCCTCTGCTGCAAGACTGCGACGACTTTCTCGATCATGTCAGGGTAAACCCCGAAGGCGCCCTCAACGGTCAGATTTCGGAGGCGTGGGAGGGATACCAGAGGTTCAAAGCTCTCAATCACACCGTTGAAGTGAAAGGACTCCAAGTTCGGGCATAGCGAGATGATTCCCTGCAAGTGAGTGTGAGTGAGTGGGCGGTGACGGCTGTACGATTCCGCGATTCTGAGGTGGCGCAATTTCGAGAAGTGTGAAGCACCAGCATCTTTGAGCGCCAGTTGCAGCACTTCGTGTGGTGGGATGGCGATCTATTTGTATCGGCCCTCATCTCCCATGAAGAATCCCAGGTGAAGACACTGGAGGGTGGACACCACGCCGACGAGCAGTGGAAGAGAGGCCATCGAAAAAGATGTCATTCTCAACACGGACAAGGACGGCCAGACTGTTGGCGCCGTGATCTGATCGGACTCTTCATCGTAAGGCCAGTTGTCAACGCTCAAGTTCTTGAGGTTTGGCAGCTCAGAAATGATAGGCAGGAAGACGCTGGCCGCTAACGAGCAAATGCCCAATTCCAGCCGGGTCAGTGACCTTGAGCATCCGGCCTGCAGGGCCTCGAGGATGGGTACAGGGTCGCGACACTCCAACAGGTTAACTTCGGCGAGCGGCGGCTTGCTTGCGAGAAAATCTAAAACCGCCGGCACTTCATCTTCAAACACTCTATGAATTTCCATCCTCTTGATCGTTGAGCGGTTGCCCATAAAAAAAGTCCTGATGTAGGGCTCGCGTAATCTCACATTGCATTCTTCCAGGCGTCCCGCAAACAGATTTGCAAACTCTTCCAGGATCTCCATATCGAAATCATTATACGTATCAAATTTAAGGCGGGACACGCGCCCCAACATCGGCGCCATAGCGGCGACGAGCTCCCTCGTCAAGCCTCGCACGGAAACGTGAAGGGACGTGGGCTGAGTTCCGGCGCGAGCAAAAGTTTCGAGAACTTTGAGAACTTTCGCCTCGTCAGATTTCCGTAAGTCGAGTTGCAGCCAGCGCACGTAGACCAACAGTTCCACCTTCGCCCCTCGGCCGCCGTCTACCCTCGGCACAATCCAGCAGATACGATAAATCCAGTCGCGTCCTACGGCAGCAGCGCCGGACTCATGCAGGTGCAGACGCTTGTCCGCTCCACTACCAAACTCACCTTCGGTGACGATCAGAGCGGCGTATAGTGCCTTGCGGGCGGCTGCAGCCCAGGCGCGGCAGACGCGGGCGACACGGGCGACGGCGGCCATGCGCTGGCGTCGGAGGTGGGTAAAGACGTCGTCCAGCACGATGATGGGCAGAGGCGGGCAAGCGCTACGCTCCGGCGGAGCCGTTGACGCCAGTGGTGCGCTCATCTTGGAGGAGCGCCTCATTTTTGAGGAGCGCCTCGATTTGGTAAATCTTCTTTTCAGTATGCCGCGTAATGACTTTGCCACGTTGATGCATACAAGATCGAAAGGACAAATCTTAGATGAAAACTATGTGTGGTTCCCAAGTCTTCCTTACCACGAGGCGAACTACCAGTATGGCAAAAATACCATTGATGCAGCACTGCACTCTGATCAACCCAAGCCTCAATGATGATATGTATTTCTGTCCATCTGAGGACTACGTTGACGAGGTGAGGGCGTGGGGGCAGCAGGTGCTACGAAGTGCCGACCGCTGGCGGTCACGACCGCCATGGATTTCGTTGGTGATAACTTTCAACCAAACATATATATAATATTTTTAAACCTAAGCGAAGATAATCGCTACCTTTGAAAGCAGCCTGCAGGTCCTGGACGAGCGACGGGATGGTGCGGATGCAGCGGCAGTAATGGTCCAATGAGTTCGAGGCGACGTCGGTGCGAGGGATTGACAAGAGGGGCGTCGTAGCCAACACCTTATCCCAGAAAGCGAGGGTTTTATTGGTAAAAGCATCACAACTCACCATAAAAAGTCATTGTAACGACACCTTCAATGTAGATAAAGCCGTCAGCACATCCCGAAAGAGTGCTTGATTGCGAAGAAAGAACTACCGAGGCCTCCAGCATTCCAGTCAACAAACAAGCACCACACCGTCCAAGATCGACCCGCGCATGAGAAAACAATGGGATAAACGAAATCGGGTGGGTTTATTCCGAGAAAGATCCAAGGGCATTTTAATCGCCACCTTTGGAATTGTGACCATAACCAAGCGACGGAACGGAAGCCAATGAAGGCTAGAAGTAGGTTGGCGCGGGAGAGGGAGACGGAGGACGGGACTTTGGGGAGGGTGTCTATATAAAGCCAAAGAAAAGGAGCGCGTGATCACTGATCAGTCGGAGACGGTGGACGGGAACGAGTACAAGAGCTGGAACACGTCCCACGTGGCACACTTCTCAGTGCGGTTGTTGTCGACTTCGACCACAACACCGCCAACATCGCCGGAGTCAAAGCGGACCACTGAACCGCCGCCAACGGCAAGTGCCGCGTCGTGCTGGTACTTGGGCCACTCGACCGGGCGGAGAGTGGAGTCAGACCAGGCGTTCGGGTCGCCGAGCGAGGTGGCGAAGGCGGTCCAGTATCCGACGATGGTCTGAGAGAGCGTGTACTGCTCGTCGTAGAGGTACGACGAGGCGACGTGGAAGACGTACGGCAGCTCGGCAGTGTGCCAGACACCGAGGTACGAGTGCGGGTACGGCAGGTGGTTGAAGTGGTACTTGTACACCTTGGGGAGGCTGTCGGCCGTGTCGACGGCAGTGCTGAGCTCCGAGTAGAAGTCGGCCAGCTTGAGGTTGCTGCAGATGAAGGTCCAGTCGGCGAACATGGCGGCGGCGGCGTAGTGGTAGGCGTAGTCGGCACCCCACGTGGTGTTGGTGTAGTCGGTGTATGGGTACAGTGCATAGATGGCAGCCGCCTGATCAGCCGTCAGGTACGGCGCAAGCGTGCCAGTGAGGTAGGCCTCGTACAGTGCCAGAGTGGTAATGGTGGCGGTGTAGTTTGCACCCTCGTCGGTGTTGGTGCCGAGCAGCAGAGGCACGTCCATGATCTCACCGGCCGCCAGACGCAGAGCCGGGTTCTCAGGGATGTAAGAGTAGTCGACGTACGGTGCGTAATAGTAGGCCGGGTTGGCCGCCAGCATGGTCTTTGAGGCGGCAAGCAAGGCCGAGCCAGAAGCTGCCTGCATGCACGCGAGCGTGGAGCAGTTCACGGTGGTTGCGACGGGAGTGTAGACGTGCTCGTAGACGGTGGTCCAGTTGTACTCGATGTAGTTGCCTGTGCCGCCAGACTCAACGATGGCGGCGTCGAAAAGGCTCTCGCCGTCGGTGTGCGCGGCCGTCAGGTGGGTGCCGATGGACATGGCGCCAGCCGACTGGCCGAACGCCGTAACCTTAGTTGGGTCGCCACCGAAGCCTGAGATGTACTTGCGAACCCAGCGGTAGACGGCGACCTGGTCTTGCAGACCGGCGTTGAGGCCGCCGGCAGCCTCAATCTCGGGAGACGCCGTGAAACCGAACACGTCGACACGGTAGTTGTAGGTGACAACGACAACGTCCTGGCCGATTTGCGCAGCCTCGTACGCCAGGTTGCCACCGGGGTAGTTGGACAGGGCTGAGCCGCCCAGCCTGAAGGCACCGCCGTATGTGAACACCATGACCGGAAGCGAGCCCTCCTTGGCGCCAGCCGGAGCCCACACGTTGACATTCAGGCAGTCCTCCGAGTACCAGCCGCCTGTGCTGTTGTTCTGCAAGCACATTGCGCCGAACGAAGTTGCACTAATGTTGCCAAGGTCGGTCACAATAGCGGCCGGGGCCATGAAGCGCAGGCTCCCAAGGGGAGGCTGGGCGTAGGGAACGCCGAGCCATGCGCGGATAGTCGTGTTGTCGCTGAAAGGCTCATACGTGTAGCCGGTGACCGTTGCCTGCGGAAGGAGGTGGGAAAGGAGTTCAAGAAACTAGGTCAAAGCGGCTCTCGTAGAACCATAATCATTTTGTTTTCACGTACGTAGTCGAGGACGACCGTGTCTGTGACAGAGGAAGCGACGGGAGTAGCGGTCGACGTTGCCGACGACGACGACGACGACGACGACGTGGCAAAGGCAGCAGTCGAGGTCGAAGTGGAGGTTACCGAGGTGGACTTGGTTGTGGTCGAAGTGCAGGTCGACGTGGAAGACGAGCGCGGATGATACGGAGGAACGGCCAAGACGGCAGGAACGACCAGAGCTGCCACGGTGAGGAGGGTGGGGAGCATGGCTGGAAGAGGATGCGGTTGGGAGTTCCGCGTCTACTGTACTGACTTTCTTCTGCAAGCACGCAAGACGAAGCTCGGTTTTATGGCCAATGTGTCTGGGTTGGCTGCCGCAAGCCGCTGGTCTGCAATATCGGATTTTCCGGCTTGCAGTATGCGGCCATGCATGATTGGTGTGACTGTGGCACATTGCTAAGTCACACACACACATACACACACACACACACACACACACACACCCATACACACATAACCCCACGCACTCACATACCCACACATGCCAACGGAAATTCACGCACGCAGGCACACATACAAACATGCATGCAGGCACACACAAGAAATCGGCACAACAATTCTGTGTGACATTAATGCGGTCAATGCGACACGTGCGACAGGTGCAACCTCAAACACACCCGCCAAGATTGCCTCCGATGTTTCCCAACAGCCCACGGCTGCCGCCTCATGTTGAGCTGGGCTTGCCCGGTGCCGCGACTTGACCAGATTCGTAAAGAAAACCCCTCTCCTACGTGAGCTATGCCTCGTGATTCATCACGCAACCCAGCCTGGAGAGGCGTTTTTGACTGGCAAATTTATTATACGAAAGTCATCGCAACCAACTACTTGTTGAAGCACGCAGCTTCTAAGTACCAATACCCTTGACGTTCCGACGAACCACAGGTTCCAATTTCTCCATATTTCATTATTTTCTGTTCTATTTGTTGAAGTGCTTAGAGGCGAATGGTAGCACTTAGCATGAAAAGAATTCACGTTACTGAAAGAGCAAGCGGCTCTCACGAGCTGTGACCAGCTACGTGTTGCAAAAATTGCACCAGAGATTATTCCATATCACGTCACAACCTTATCTACCATTTCTAATTGTTCCTATTACCCTCGATTAGGACAACCAGGACAGTAACAAGCGATTGATTCGTCCGTCACACATAAACTCAAAACACTTCGCAGGACGTCTGGCGCCAGAGCAAAGCCAATAAAAGCGAGTTGAGCATCGAACTATTTCATTTAGTAACCACTTCCCAAAAGGCAACTTCAAAAGCAAAACCGTAAGAAAATCCAGTGAAAAACACCATCGTCTATCTGCAGCGAAAAAAGGGGAAGGAAAACGTCCTTTTAAGCGGAGGCGGTGGGAGGGTACGAGTACAGGAGCTGGAACACGTCCCAGGTAGCACACTTCTCAGTGCGGGTGTTGTCAACCTCGACCACAACACCGCCAACATCGCCGGAGTCAAAGCGGACCACTGAACCGCCGCCAACGGCAAGTGCCGAGTCGTGCTGGTACTTGGGCCACTCGACGGGACGAAGAGTGGAGTCAGACCAGGCGTTCGGGTCACCGAGCGAAGTCGCGAAGGCGGTCCAGTATCCGACAATGGTCTGAGAGAGCGTGTACTGCTCGTCGTAGAGGTACGACGAAGCGACGTGGAAGACGTACGGCAGCTCGGCAGTGTGCCAGACACCGAGGTACGAGTGCGGGTACGGCAGGTGGTTGAAGTGGTACTTGTACACCTTGGGGAGGCTGTCGGTGGAGTCGACGGCAGTGCTGAGCTGCGAGTAGAAGTCGGCCAGCTTGAGGTTGCTGCAGATGAAGGTCCAGTCAGCGAACATGGCGGCGGCAGCGTAGTGGTAGGCGTAGTCGGCACCCCACGTGGTGTTGGTGTAGTCGGTGTACGGGTACAGTGCATAGATGTCAGCCGCCTGATCAGCCGTCAGGTACGGCGCAAGCGTGCCACTGAGGTAGGCCTCGTACAGTGCCAGAGTGGTGATGGTAGCAGTGTAGTTTGCACCCTCGTCAGTGTTGGTTCCGAGAAGCAGGGGCACGTCCATGATCTCACCAGCCGCCAGACGCAGAGCCGGGTTCTCAGGGATGTAAGAGTAGTCAACATACGGTGCGTAGTAGTAGGCCGGGTTGGCCGCCAGCATGGTCTTTGAGGCGGCAAGCAAGGCCGAGCCGGAAGCTGCCTGCATGCACGCGAGCGTGGAGCAGTTCACGGTGGTTGCGACGGGAGTGTAGACGTGCTCGTAGACGGTGGTCCAGTTGTACTCGATGTAGTTGCCTGTGCCGCCGGACTCAACGATGGCGGCGTCGAAAAGGCTCTCGCCGTCGGTGTGCGCGGCCGTCAGGTGAGTGCCGATGGACATGGCGCCGGCGGACTGGCCGAACGCCGTGACTTTAGTTGGGTCGCCACCGAAGCCGGAGATGTACTTGCGAACCCAGCGGTAGACGGCAACCTGGTCCTGCAGACCGGCGTTGAGGCCGCCGGCAGCCTCGATCTCGGGAGACGCCGTGAAACCGAACACGTCAACACGGTAGTTGTAGGTGACAACGACAACGTCCTGGCCGATTTGCGCAGCCTCGTACGCCAGGTTGCCACCGGGGTAGTTGGACAGGGCTGAGCCGCCCAGCCTGAAGGCACCGCCGTATGTGAACACCATGACCGGAAGCGAGCCCTCCTTGGCGCCAGCCGGAGCCCACACGTTGACATTCAGGCAGTCCTCCGAGTACCAGCCGCCTGTGCTGTTGTTCTGCAAGCACATTGCGCCGAACGAAGTAGCACTAATGTTGCCAAGGTTGGTCTCGATAGCGGCCGGGGCCATGAAGCGCAGGCTCCCAAGGGGAGGCTGGGCGTAGGGAATGCCGAGCCATGCGCGGATAGTCGTGTTGTCGCTGAAAGGCTCATACGTGTAGCCGGTAACCGTTGCCTGTACGAAGACGAGAGTCGGTAAATAACATTTGAATTTGGTCGTATATAGCCGAAAACAGAAAGGAAATAGTCACTCACGTAATCCAGAACAACCGAGTCGGTAACAGCAGCTGCGGTCGCAGTCGAGGTCGCCGATGCCGAGGTCGACGCCGACGCACCATAGGAAACAACCGAGGTGGAAGTCGCCGAAGAGGTAGCTCCTTCAGACCCGGAGGCGCCGTAGGAAGCAGATGCAGCCGACGAAGAGCCGGAGCTGACGGACGCAGAAGCACCGTACGAAGCAGCCGAGGCGGACGTCGAGGCAGTGCTAGCTGCGGCGGCAGAGCTTGCAGCCGAACCTCCATACGAGATGGCCGAAGTCGATGACGTCGAGCCTGCAGCAACGGACGAGGTAGAGGACGCGCCAGTGGCCGAGGCGCCGTACGAAGCAGCGGCGGCGGTCGAGGTCGCAGCGACAGTGGCTGAGCTTGAAGCGGAGCTAATGGGAGCCGAGGCACCGTACGAGGCGGCCGCAACCGAGGTCGACGATGTGGCAACGGCGGCCGCAGACGAAGTCGACGCAGCGGCCACGACGCAGCGGTCGCGGCGCACGTGCGGGGCGGCGGAGGTGGCCTGGGCAGCAGCCAGGGCGGCGACGGCGGCGACGAGGGCAGCGGCGCGCATGGTTGAGAGTGCTGTCTGTTTGCAGGCTCTGAGGCGAGGGAGGGTCTATATCTATGCTAGCACGGTGTGTGTCGCCCGGTCTGTTTCCTGGTCTCAGCGAAAGTAACCGAGGAGGGCTTGCGGGGCGGACGTCTTTTAAATGAGTCGGCTGTGTCCAGCCCGTCCATGCGCCCTCGGGTTGTCTCCGGCTGTGAGCCTCTGTGTGACCCGACGTGCAATCGGATGTTGCCTGCCCGTCACCTCCATGCAGCCACGCATTGTGCGACTCCTTCTCCGCCTGTCAGCCGTGCTGTACATTCGGAACCTCACAGGCACACACACACACACACACACACACTCGCACCTACACATACACTCACATCACATACACATACACATACGCAGACACATACACACACACGCACTCACGGTGACATTAAATGAAAGAGGGAAGCGCCAGGCGACTGTCCCAATGTGAAACCCCCCAAAAATGGTCCGTGACACCAACCAAATCAGGATGAGTGGCGCTCTCGCTAAATAGGCTTAGTGTCACTTCAGGTGAAACGGATGGCGTTCCCGTTGAACCCCACTCCGCGGTTGCTCTTGTGGTCCAATCATTCCGAAGTCCGAAAGGCACAGATTTTTGCCCATCTCTTCTTCTTATTGTTCCGGCTGTCATTAGTTCTTCCAGTAATCGATGTTGTGTCGCAGAGGGCTGTCAGCATCAGTCAATCAGTGAACAACGAGAAAAATTATCGACCCTTAAATTTATGGAAACGATTCTTCCGACAGGTCCAGCTCTCCTTTCTTCGCTCCGTCCCCCCCCTTATGTTGTTCTCCTCTTCCTCGGTATCGTAGAATAGGTGTTTCCACCCAAAAAGACGGGTCTTTGTGACATTATCCAGGAAATCATTGCGATGAAGTGGCCCGAGGAGCAGCAAGTCAGCAAATCCGGGTGCCCATATTTATTGGCAGTCAACATTGGGTCCTGGACTTGATGCAAGCATGGAAAGCGACGTTAGAACGTCAAAAAGCCCCTGGAGTAATAAATGGGTGGTTGCTTTCTCGTTATTTGGACGTGCCAAGGGCTCGATAATGGCCACTGCTGAGGCTACTGGCCACTTGCTGGAGTATGGTCGAGTCTCGCGCTCCGAGGCTTTCATCCAACGGATTCACTGGCGTAAAAAAGAGGGTGTTGACGCATTTGACATCTTTGCAAAAGCATCCCTAAATCTTATAATCTTGGTATCCTTAGACCAATCCACCGCCGGTCACGTGTTCTTTCGTTACCAATCACCACCAGCAATTTTGACGGTGGATACCAATTTCCATCATTCCTTGTCCCACCTCGGCCGCAACCAGATCATGCCAGCCGCCAACATCGCCTCCACCGCCTCAGTTGCGGTCGCCGCCGCTGCCGCCGCAGGGGCTGCAATCTTCTTTCCATCGACCGTCACCGCTGCCGTCGACTTCACCGACGCGGGTGGGTAGCTGTTGTGTGTGAGCCATCATTACTAACGCCATTATTTCGCATTTGTCTTTGCTTCCCCTCCGTTCTTCCAGCGACGACACTGACCATTGCCGATGGGGTCGCCAGCTGGATGACGTATTATTTCTCTTACTATGATTGGGTCGATCAAGATGGGGCGTGGGATCAGTCGATATTGCAGTGGCATGAGTCTGGCATATACTACAATGTATGTCGCTTTCTTTTCAACCCCATCCTTGATTGCGTAATTTCCCTTTTCACCAACATTTCCTTCACAGAGCATTCTGAAGTACATGAAGTATTCCGGCAAATTTCAACTTGTAGACTTTGTTTCGACGTCAATGTACTACGCCACACAGGACAATGGCGACCTTCTTTTTGGCTGCTCTGGAAACTGCGGTGGAAAGTGGAACGACGATATTGGCTGGTGGGCTCTTGCCTCGATGTCCGGAGCGGACCTTTTCGGGCAATCTGCTATAATCTCCTCATCCGCTGGGGCCTCGACATCCTGGTTTTACGTCGCAAACTTCACACTCTACGAGATGCTTCAGGACTACGATACCATTTGCGGCGGCGGCGTCTACTGGTCCCGCGATCGGACAAGCACCCAAACCAACTTGAGGGTCGAAAAGTCCGCCATCACGAACGCCCAGATTATTTGGCTCGCGACACGGCTTTACAACTTTGTGGGAGACACCGCGTACCTTAACGTTGCCACATCGTTCTGGAATTGGTTCGTTGCGAATTCAACCGAAGCAGGCACCAACAGAATCTACGACGGTGTCTATGCCCTTAGTGCTACCGACTGCGAAGTTGATGGAAACTCCGTAGGTTTTTTTGAATTTGAAATGGACGCATGGATTCTTTCTTATTCTTCTCTTTGCCTTAGTTTTCGTATTATTACGGCATAATGGCCGCATACGGAGCAGTGCTTACCAACATAACCGGGGACTCTACCTATCTTACGACCGGCCTGCAGTACTACGACTATTGGAAGACCAACTTCATCAATGCCTCAGGGCATTTCTACGAGCCGGATTGCAACAATGCATGCAAGGATCCTACTGGCTTCAATTTCCCCGTCTACGAGTCGCTGGCGACCCTGTACAACGCTCTCCCGTCCACCCAATCTGCGACAAAGTCTGAGATCAAGTCACTGATGGCAACACAGGGATCTTACCTTGTCAACTACCTCACGTGCGACCAGACTTCCTGGCTCTGCGTACGCACTCTTAACCCAGTCCCGTCAATGTACACCTACGCAAACGGAACCAACCCTCGTGACCAGCTGGAGATGCTCAGCTTCGTCAACGCCATGGTCTCGATCAACGGTGCCCCCGTCGCCTCCTCTACCCCGACTGTTGCTGCTGTTGCCACAGTCTCCTCCACTAAGTCGAGCGGCGTCGATGGTGCTGTCTCGCCGCTCGCTTCGGTCACGTTGGCGGTGGTAACTGGTCTACTAGCTGCTGTCGCCGCGGCTGCATGTGTCGCCCTATGATCTTGCAGCAAAACAGTGTGACGCTATATCGCCACCCTATTTCTTGGTTGCGCACACTTAACTAGGTTGCTCTTGTTCTACATTACATTCTCTCGCTCTTTCATCTTGTTTGTTGGCGCTATTGGGCTGCTAGTCAGTTAGTATTTGCCGTTATCTTCTCTTTGTTCGCGTCCACTCATTCAGTTCCGTTTTTACGCCCTCTGCTCTTACTGTTCTTTTTCATTCTCCCTTTATCCTTCCTTCTCTCCCCCGCCCCCTTCTCGCCCGCCTCTATTCCATTGCCGAGCGCCTTGGCCTGGTTGCCGGAAGCCAAGCAGCGAATGGAAGCAAAGCTGGATCAGGCATGTTTGGTTTGGTCTTCAAGGGCAGGGAGGCGCGCAACCTCTGAAACACCGCCTCAAAGTGGGAGATGTGGCAGACCGACTGATAGGACTGATCAAGATTTTCTTTGGCTGGCACGCACCCACGCCTCGGCTCACCTCCCACCGCCCTGTTTGCCGCCAGGGCCTGGCGGCCACGCCATCCACCCCCTACCCCTTTCCCCTCACTCTCCCCTCCGCACTCAGCGCCATCACTTCCTCATTTCAACTCCCTTTCTTTTCCAACGTTTTGCTCTCTTCGTTTCTTTCTCCCAAAGCCTGATCAATTCGAGACAGTTAGTCAGCGTCCTCGCCAAGTCTTCAGTTGCTGTTCAATTTGATCGACGTTTATTTCGTCATCTGACCGTGAGTAATATGCCCGATGGTTCTTCATTTTCTCAAGCTCTGCACCAGGCTTTGGCCTCAAGCTGATCCATGGATTCGTGGCGCAAGGGTCGGACGGCCCGATTGCGGGAGCCCGGTGCCGGATCAAATGCAAATGCCTCCCCTCCGTCTCCTGTATCGTCGCAAAAATCCACAGAGTACAATATCCCAGATCTGCATGAAGTTCGTCGATCCAATAGCTCTGCATCTCTATTCGGACGCAACCGATTCAGCAGCTCTGGGGATGGGCATAGGATGAGCTTCGGCTCCCTTTTCCGAAGCAAGAAAGGGGCTGACGGTGACGGATCGTTATCGTCGTCGAGAAGAGGCTCTAAGGACACCCTTCGGTCGGACAATGAGAGCGACACCAGGTCCATCTCTTCCGCCTTTCGCGGTGCCGGCGGCAGTGTCCGAAGTTTCGTTGGTGGGCTGTCGAGAAAACTGAGGAAATCCTCGCAACGGCACCTGGACAGTCTGGATGACGGAGTTTGGGACGCACCAGCAGATGCGGGTCCTTCGTCATCAGCATCCATTCCTTTCCCGGATGATCCTCTGTTAGCTGGAACACCTGTTGGCACAATTGCCGAAGACCAACCAGAATTGCCTTCGAGGACGCCTTCGCAAACGGATCTTCCTCCACTGCCGCCCCCGGACCCAATTTACCGGCCAAGCCGATCGTCTCCTCGCAGCTTCGAGGGCAGACCGAGCCCTGATCTTTCACCAGCCATTTCGCAAAGCCCTTTGCCCACTCAAGACCCACTTAATCTTACTGTTACGTCCACTAAATCGACGTTAGTGGCTCCCACAATTGTTGTTGAACCGCCGCTCTCCGAACAGCCATCCCTAAACTCGAACAAGATATCCAACGAAGACGTGTCTTCACCTTCGGCTTCGCCACCACCGGATTCGGTTCTTCCCCCTCTGTCGGGAAGTAATGCTGCAGTTTCACCCGAAATGGTTTCGGAAACCCCTGATGCTTCAGAGACGTCATACCCGACCACAAGCGAAGCACAACAAACAGTGCCGGCCTTTCCTCGCGACTTGTCGAAGCGGACGTCTTTGGCGGCAGCCGACATTTCAGGAAACCTTGAAGTGTCCAACCAGAGACGACCGCAACGGCGAAGTTACCACGCTTATACTCAGCCACGACCCATTTCTTCCAGCGGAAGGAAGTCTATTGACGACATAAGGCCCAAGCGAAAATCCGAGTTTGGTGCGCCCGCTGGTTTCGACGACACCGACCTTTCACATGCACGATTTGCCACCACATCACGACTCTATGCAAGTCAAGCTCGCGGGCTTACTCTGCGTTCACCTAAGTCTACCGCTGCTATCCAGCAGGTTGTCCAGGCGAATGTAGCTAGTTCGGCTGCAAGAGTTGGTGGGACTGCAGCCAGCGCTGGTCATCTTTTTTGGGTCCCTGCCCACGTTCAAGCTACTGACGAGGGCTTCGGTGGCGAAGACTTCAGGGCCTGGCAGGATGCTGCTCGTGCTGGCCGAGCTTCCGCTGCTCGAGGCACCGATGGCGAAAGTACTGCTAGCGCAGCTGCGGACGGCGATACAAATGGGTCGACGGGGGAAATTGATTTGGATGAAGGATTTTTATCGCTTCGAAGGGCGTCTCTTGGTCGCACTAAATCCTTCAAAGACCGGCACATCATGATTACTCCTGAGAACATCGACGAGGTGCTCAAAGATGAACCCAAACCCGGGCCGGACCTTGCGCCACTCACACACCCTGTCATTGCCGAACTAGTATCTGGGGAACTGTCCGATGACGCCAGCTCGAGGAAGTCAATTAAGTCCAGGGGAAGAGGTTCACTGCACCGTATGACACCTCCTCCAAGTTCTCCGGCTTCCCCAACTATCCGCTCCTCTGCATCCAGATCCTCCCTGAGGTATGAGGATCTGCAAGTTCGTCCGTCGACTCCTCCAGTCGGTCAGGACGATGCGAATGGCTCACCAGGAGTGGTTATATCACCCATTGTGGCCAATAGTTCAGCTGGGATCGACACCATTAGGCCACGACGCAGTACCTCTCGTGCAAGGTCGCTTCTTGGCACTGGCTCAGCCAACAACAGCGCCCCGGGGACGCCAACGAAGACCGTTGCACCTACGCTGCCGCTCCCGGCTCCATCCACGTCGGACACTATTAACGAGACTCTTAGTAGACTGAAAGCTGGTACTGATGCGGGCGCTGTTGATGATGACGAGGCCAGGGCTGTTGTGTTTGCCGCCATGGAAGCGATCGAGGCAGCTGCTTGGGTTGACGCTGCTATTCTTGGAACGAATGCCTCACCGGAACTCTCTACCCCAGCGATAGTGACTGCAATTGGTCGCGTTCCAGGAGAGGGAGCTGCAACAATGCGCAGGCGGAAGCGAAGAGCCGTCGTTGGGGCGAGTGATGAGCACGACGAAAGCGATGAGGCCGAAGGAGGTGCTGCGGTTGATGGCTCAACACCTGAAGCGCCGAATTTGGCAGAAAAAGAGACCGGAGCCCCCGTCGGCAAAAGTCTTCAAGAACCGACCGACCAATCGTTTCAACCTGAGTCCCAGCATTCACGATTTATGCACGATCCCGACGCAGAGTCAAACTATTCTGACGACGCCAGTTCTGTTGTGACCAGTAATCTTACTTCTCAAGACAGTGATTTCGACCCATTCGCGTCGCTTCATGAACTTCAGGCTGCTGCTGGTCGAGCACCCCTTGTGGAATTAACAAGCGGATCCGCCTTGGACTCTTCATCCGCGGGACAGAGTGAAGCCGAGCTGCAACGGACAATGTCACCGAGTGACCAATACGATGGAAACTTGACCCTCGATAAGAACTCTGTGCCTCAGCGGCGCTCTTCGCTGTCCATCAAGAACAAACCAGCTGATCTTGCACGCCTAAATACTAGGCTAGACAGCCCAGCCCCCTCCACTGATGTTTCTTCGAAGGTTAACCTCGTACAACCGGCTTCCGAAAGCGCAGTTGCTGATATCGAAGTGGTTGACGAATCAAACAGTGATCTCGAGGGAGTTCCATATCGATCTCCATCGCCAGCGGAGGCTTTGGTTTCTGGACAGAGTGGCTCCTCGTCCCGGTCATCACAAGAGAAATCCCAGCAGTCTACTTGGTCGTGGCTATCTGGTTTCATTCCGGGAGGTGCGGGCCGGGGCAGGCGGCCCACGGTCGGAGGCACTGAGGTAGAGCCCACGGAGAAAACCGTTGCGCCATCATCCACTTCCGCATCCTTAACGAAAGGACCCAGTGGGAGCAAGTTTGGGCGTTTGTTTGGTGGCGCATCTGCCAGTGGCCCGTCTTCTGCTCCTACCTCGAGCGACAATCATCTCATGCTCTGGGGCACCCCGGCCCAACCTCCGTCGAAATCAACCCGCCCCACCGATGTGGAGCAGAAATCTTACGAGGAAGAGGACAGGATGAATGGGTTCCCAAGATTTCCGCTTCAGGTTGAAAAGTCTATCTATAGGCTTTCGCATGTCAAATTGGCACAAGATAAAAGACCTCTTCTTCAACAGGTTGTCATATCCAATCTCATGCTGTTTATTCTTTCTGTTCACGCTGGTAACTGAAGGCTTTTTCCCTATTTGTTTATACTTATAATTCTTTCAGACGTGACATTAAACCGCCACGGGCCGCGTGGAAAGAAGAAGAAGGGTAAAAAGGGCAAGAAGAAGAACGCAGGCGCCTCGCTTGCTGCATCCAACCCACCTCCATCCAATACAGCATCGTCGGATGAATCGTCGAAAACCCCTGGGCGTTCCAAGGCGAAAAGTCCGAAACCCAACCAATCTGACATAGCTGGCATCAGCGATGCCGGCGACCCATCAGCTTCGATCCGAGCAATCTCTCCACCACAGCCGCTTCTACCTATTGCACCTCCCGCGGAGGCTGTCATTACAACTTCCGGTGGAACTTCAGGGACGCCTCACCCAAGAGGAGGCCGAAACATCGACCACTTTATGGCAGTTATGGGGGACGACTCGGATACCGACAAGTCGGTGGATGGCTCACATACAGACCTTGATGCTGTACGCGACATAGGCTCAACCGGCAGAAAGCTGTTACCTGTCAGCGGCGGTTCGTCGAGACGCCGCGGTGGTAGCGACAGCCATTCCAAGAAAGGGTTGAATCTCCTCGAGTCCGAGCTGGGCGGCACAAAAAAGGCGGGCAAGGGGAGAACCCGACGTGCCAGTGCTGCGGGTTTGGACGGGAGCACCTCTTTTGGTGGTGTCATAATGGGTCGCAGTCGTAGCTACAGCACTGAATCCGGAGCCCGACCGCAAATCACAGCCGCATCGCCGAGGCGACCGGTTGCAGGTGCCGCCCCCAGCGCCGAGAGCTTCGAAGAGGACGATGTTCCCCTCGGCATGCTGCAGAACCGGCACTCTTAACCTCCAGTTGTTTCGTGGACGGCGGTGCCCCTTTTCGCTCGCGGTTCTTTCTGGAATGAGATACAATTGAACACCCTCTTCTTTTTCTTCAATCTTCAAAGTATTTCTTGTTGGGCTCATGCTGTTTTCCGGCCTCCTGTTTGATTCTACCCCATGCCCGATGCCCCTCCGTCTACTCTCTCTCCGTTGTGATGACTTGATTGTGGGTGGGCACTCAGTAACCGGCAGACTCACGCGCGTCGGGACCAATTGACATCCCATGTTTAAAACCCAGCCCTACCCAACTCCGGGCTGTCCAGAGCGATTCCTTGGCAGTGGGCGACCAAATTCTCGGGTCTCTGCCGCCAACTCGGCGATTCCGACGCAGTCACCGGCTGCGGTCACAACGGCAATGGCGGCCACAGTGCCTCGCACCCGTGGACGGCATCACATGTTTGTCGTCCGCCCGCCTTGGCCACGGCTCGCACGGCTCGCGAGCGGCCGGGTCATTCGTGCGGTGCCGTCATGCGCATCGTGCAGCTCCTCGCCGAGCGCATGGCTGAAGCTGAGCGCCTCGCTGACGCTGCGGACGACCGGCTCGTGCTGGGCGTCATCTGCAGTGCTCGACGAGCACACAGAGGGGTGCAGCCGTGCTAGCTTTGATTCTGTCCTAGATTAGGAGGCCAAGTCCCCAGCCGGAGAAAATGAATGCGAGTTAAGGGGAGAGGCAACTGTGGATGAGTGCAAGCTTAATTTATATATCGATAAGGGAGGAGGCTGCAGTGGCTCAGTCGTGTGCCCTAATTGGCTTCCACTGAGCTTAAATATGTGAGGCCCTTGCGCCAATACTTTCAAAATGAAATCCGTCTTGCAATCGATAAAAGCCATCTGCAGGGAACCGCCGGAGAGGCGTTGAGGATGGAATTTGAAACCTGCAGTTACCGAGCTGCTTGCCATACCCGAGCCTTTGGGTGAAATCTGGTTTAACAAAAGGAAGAACTTCAAGATCGATGAGAATGCTGCCTCTCACAGAAGCTGGGCTGCAACATCACTTTAATCAACATGGGAAGGTGAGGAAATCATCAATTTGGGGGATTATGACGGAAGAAAGTTTGAGGAGGTAGATAATTTAATGGGGATTCGGGAAAGATAGGGCTCTCTGTGGTGGTATTCCATATGGAGGAGTGGTATGTGTTCGAAGCTTTGGGTTTTGAGAGTGATGACAAGATGACTTTTTGATAAGCCATTGAGAAATGGCAGAAAAATCACGGCTAAGTGGGATGAATGAGAAAAGGAATAGGGATATAATAGAATAACATGAAATAAAATAACTTTCGGAATTTTCTCGCCAATATTGGTCCTCAGAAACAGAAATCTTCAGAGCAATTTAGAAGAAGATTGAGGTCATTAGATGATTTGACAATTTGGCTAGATAGAGATGGATTTGTGTCTCAGATTGAGATCTGACTTTTTAAGGGTAGCTGGTTTGTGGGAGATCTCAAAGCTAGACTGTTGATTGATTCAGCTCCAGAAGCTGGCCAATATTCTTGCAGTCATTTCCTGCCAAACGCATAAAATGATCACAAGAGCATTCACTTTGCCATGTTATTAACTAGGTGGGTGATGGACTGCTGCGAATGTGGGAAATTATCTGCAGAGAGTGGTCGACGCCACCGTCGAGGAAGGTGTCCGGCAGCAAGTTGAAGCTTTCAGGGATGGCTTCAGCAGCGTTTTTTCTGCAAAAGACAGGGGGAAGCCACCTAAAGTATAGTGGATCGCCGGGTTCCTTTGGGACAATCCTCACCTAGATAGTTGTTTTTGTGCTAGGACGCTAGACAGCAACCGGGGCGGCAGTAAAACTAACAGCAACAGCCACCGCCAATAAGCCACGACCCGAAATTCAACTTAGTCTACTAATGAAGCGCAACCCGACCATCCTGCGGCCTCTGGAGCGCTTCGAGGAAGCCTACCTTCGCGTGGCTCAGGAGCACGAGTGGGTCGAGGCGCGGCCCTTCAGCGTCGACTTCTCCTTCAAGCGCGGCACGGAGCAGGAGCGCAGGTTCCTCCAGGCTCAATTCTAACAGCCATAAACTCCAGACTACTCAGTTCCAATCCTTCCGCACCTCAACCAGGGCTCTAAATGATTTAAAAGAAATAAATGTTTTTACTTCAACCACACGAGCTTGGTATTGAATATTTTGAACTTGCTTAACTCAAAGAAACACTGAATATCTTTTCTTAAATTTCTAGTAGTACTTACTGGGCAGGATCATTGACAGTGCGCAGCGCTCCAGAAAATTGGTCAAGAAACACATGCTATCCAAAAAATGGGATACTCTTCAGTAGCTGCAAAATGAGCTCTAGACTGCTCCATTCTGGGAAGTTCATTAAAGTGCGACCAATTGTTTATAGATTGGTTGGCTGGTGATTTGTTGGATTTCTTTATTTCCAAAGGAAATATAAGAAACCTCAAAAGAAATTCTTTTAGAGAGGGCCACCATTTGTATAATAGAAATTTGAACCTAGGCTAGTTCATGGTAGACAGAAAAAAATTACAAACCGTCTCTGACAAGTCACAACTGTCCCTCCCGTTCGCTGACCAGTTTTCACACGCAATCTTCCCCATCCATAGCCCACCACCGACCTCGTCAGCCTCCGCACCTGTAAGTACTGGGCCCTATCCACCCCCTGTTTATGCGTTGCTGAATGATTCCGTTCCTTCACTGTTGCCTTAACCACCTATTTTTGGGAAGGGTTTGTCTCAGATATACTCTCGTTTGTCTCTTCTGGCTGTGTGCGAACCCAATCCGTACGCACCTCATCAGAGACGCACAATTAAGTCGACGTGGCAGGGAGACGATTGATCGATAGTCACCGCAGTTGATATAAAAGTTCCCCGCCCCAGAAATGAGTCAACGACAGGCCGCGTACAAAAACCGCGGCATGATGAAGGCTGACGAGCTTCGACGGCGCCGAGAGGACCTTGCTGTTGAAATCAGAAAGCAGAAGAAAGAGGAGACCCTCTCGAAACGACGGATCCTCACGTCCGGTATGAATAGTCAGCTTGAGGACTCGGATGATGAGAACTCTGGAAGATCAATCAACCCTGTACGTTATATCTGCATGGCCATGCACCCCCTAATTCGTCTTTGGCTCCAGCATGAGCTCGGTATGATGATTCAGAACGTCATGTCAGATGTCCTTGAGCTTCAGTTGGATGCAACTTCGAAATTCAGGAAGCTTTTGTCGAAAGGTTGGCTTCAGATCATCATGAATCTTATCATTCCGGCTTACACCCTACCGCAGAGCGAAACCCACCCATTCAGCAGGTCATTGACTGCGACGTCATCCCCCGCTTTGTGGCTTTTTTGACTTCTGATCACCCGGGTCTTCAGGTTTGGACACCTTCATTTTTCTTTGGTTAATTTTGGGGTTAGTTTGAGGCTGCTTGGGCACTCACAAACATTGCCTCTGGGTCCTCTGCCCAAACTCAAGTTGTCATCCAACATGGCGCAATCCCAATCTTTGTTGACCTTCTCAGATCAAGGAACCCAGACGTCCGGGAGCAAGCTGTGTGGGCTTTGGGAAATATTGCAGGCGACGGAACAGCTTGCCGCGACCTTGTTTTAGCCAACAACGCACTTCTGCCGTTGCTCGAGATCCTCAATGAAGGGAATACCAACAAGATTACTATGCTTAGAAATGCCACATGGGCCCTGTCCAACTTTTGCCGGGGCAAAAACCCCCTCCCGCCATGGCAAGTGGTAAGTTGACTCCTGCGACCGCGGGATATACTTAAAGCTTTTCTCAGGTCAGCCCAGCACTGTCAGTTCTTGCGAAACTTATCTATCATGACGATGTTGAAGTTTTAACGGATGCCTGCTGGGCACTATCGTACCTTTCGGATGGAGCCAACGAGAAGATTGATGCAGTTGTAGAGGCCGGTGTTTGCCGTGGCTTGGTGCACCTCCTTGAGTGCGTGATACGATTCTAAATCGTAAGAGCAACATCTAACTCGTATTATAGGCACCCTCAACCATCCGTACAAACTCCTGCTCTGAGAGCTGTTGGCAACATCGTTACCGGCGATGATCGCCAAACTCAGACGGTTATCAATGCTGGTGCCCTTCCTCGCCTTTTGGCTTTGCTGGGGAGCCCGAAAGATAACATCAGGAAAGAGGCATGCTGGACGATTTCGAACATAACTGCTGGGAACACCGAACAGATTAAGGTTTTTCAGCCACGTGTTAATAATCCTAACTTAAACAAGGCCGTTATTCAAGCGAACCTTATCCCTCCCCTTATTGACATCTTGGCTCGGGGGGACTTCAAGACTAAGAAAGAGGCATGCTGGGCGATTTCGAATGCGACGTCCGGAGGTGTGAATGAACCCGAGATTATCCACTACCTCGTCAGCGCTGGGTGCATAAAACCGTTGTGCGACATTTTGAATATTTCGGACCCCAAGATCATCCAGGTGGCTTTGGACGGTCTCGAGAACATTCTTAAGACTGGAGACAAGGAGCGGGCCAAGACTGAAGGCCTTAATGTATACTCCGACATGATCGAGACTGCGGGCGGCGTGGACAGGATCGTCAACCTGCAGCACCATGACAATGAAGAAATTTACAAGAAGTGCTACTCGATTGTCGAAAAATTTTACTCCGACGATGATGACGCCGGGTTCGAGATGGCAGTCAACCCTGAGACGAACACGTTCGACTTCCCCGCGGACAACTCTAATCTGGGTTCGGGGAACTTCAACTTCAGCTGAAGCTTGTCCCTCCCTACAAGGTGACAAGCAGAGATGGGATAAAGGCCTCTTTGCTGGGGTGGTCACCACATTGGCAGAGAATGGCACTGTTTCTTTTCGGGGGTTTCGGGCCTGCTTCTGTGGTTTCCATTTCGTCAATTGTGTGTTTGTTCACTTCTTCCGTATTCCTTTGGGGTTCTCATGGATGCTGATGCAGCCTGTTGAACATGATATTTTTTTTCCGTTTGTGGCCTTGGTGGCAACCTATTTGCCTTTCCAAGTCGGGATAAATTATCTTCGGTTCGCGGCTGCTCTTGATGGTTCGTCGTCCATCGTCGCATGCATCCCATTACATCCCCGCCAACGACTGGTTAACAGAGGAGGTTTCTTTTTTGATCCATTTGCAACCCTGCAACCTCAGCTTCAGCTCATTCGTATTCTACTTGTCGGGGATCCCGGAGTCGGAAAGTCGACTCTAATAACTTCTCTCATAAAAGAAACCTTTGTGCCGAATGGAAGTAGCGCATCGTTTCACATCAGATCGGCTAATCGAGCTCAAACAGGTTCAGCACGTCGTGCCAGAGGTCACAATTCCACCAGAATGGACTCGCGAGCGCGTTACCACGCGTATAGTAGACTCTTCCGGTGAAGCACATTGTTTTTGCCAGTCCCAACCCAGCTGACAGGAGCGTCGAATAGGCAGGGAGAACAACCGCGAACAGCTCGAGGCCGAGATCAGACGAGCCGATGTGATCTGCATTGTTTACTCTGTTATGGAGCAAGAGACGTTCAACAGAGTTTCGGAGTTTTGGCTTCCCTACATTAGACGGCTTGGACGAAATGTAACTCTATTCGAATTGCGTTGACGTTCGTTATATAAACAAATGGAGCAGGTCCCAGTCATACTTGTTGGCAACAAGATCGACTTGCGTGGTCAGGACTTAACCAATGATGGTTTGGAATCCCAGGTTACACCAGTCATGAACGAGTTCAAGGTTGCTAAGTCTGAAAACCCTTGTTCGAGACCCAACCGCTTTATCAGGAGGTGGAAACTTGTGTAGAGTGCTCCGCAAAGCAGACACTCAATGTCTCTGAAGTATTTTACTTCGCACAAAAGGCGGTGCTGCATCCTACCGCCCCACTGTATGATTCCAGAGAGCACACGTTGAAACCGACTTGTATCGATGCCCTTCGTCGAATTTTCAAACTCTGCGATCTCGATAAAAATGGCGTTCTGGATGACGAGGAGATCAATGAATTCCAGGTACCCGTCTCAAATTAAGGAATGTTTCTTATGAGGGCAGAGCAAATGTTTTGGCGCACCGTTGCAACGACAAGAACTCGAGAGCGTCAAAGAGGTTGTTCGCGAGAACGAACCAGAAGGAGTTAATGAGCTTGGTTTGACGGAAATCGGGTTTCTCTTCCTTCACACGCTCTTCATTCAACGCGGACGACTTGAGACCACATGGACCGTGCTTCGTCGCTTTGGGTACGGGGACGATCTCTACCTTCGCGAAGACTTTTTATGGCCGGAGTAAGTACAATAATTAAACACTCATGTAGGCTAAGCCCTAAAAGAATCCAAGTTCCGCCGGATTGCTCCGTGGAATTGAGCAGTGAAGGTTATCGCTTCTTCACGGATTTGTTTCAGACATTCGATCAGGTTTGCTTTGCGCCATTTGTGCGCCTCTGATTTTTTAGGACAAAGATGGAGCTCTGAAGGATTCAGAACTGGAAGAACTTTTTAGCACATCTCCGGGAAATCCCTGGCTTTCTTCTGGTTTTCCCGAGACCACCATCACAGATAGTTCGAACTCAGTAACTCTCCAGGGTTTCTTGGCACAATGGAGGTATATACCGCTGTTGTTTGTACTATTAAGTTTTATTAGCATGACTACCCTGATCGACCACCGTACAACTTTAGCATATCTGGCTTATCTCGGATATAATGGTGATACAACCGTGGCACTTAAAGTTACCCGGCCAAAGAAGTTCGATGCAAAGCGAGGGAAAGTGCAGCGAACTGTTTTTCTCTGCTATGTTTTCGGCGGGACTGGCTCGGGAAAGGTACCTACTTTTTTATACCTTCACTCTGACATTCTACAGACATCACTTTTGCGCGCTTTTGTGAATCGTCGCTTCCATCCGACATACACAGCAACGACAAAACCCTATAGCGTCGTAAATTCGGTTGAAATCGGCGGTGCGGAGAAGTACATTGTTGTGCGTTCGGCTTCTCTCCTTCCAGTGCTGGATACTCACGTGTGGCATAGATGCAGGAATTTGGCACAAATTATGATACGGAGGTTTTGCAAAACAAGAAACGTATGGAAGCCTGCGATGTCGTGTGTTTCGTGTATGACTCGGGCGATGCGAATTCGTTTGCCTACGTCGCCAACCTAAGGGTTTGTTGACTTTCGCTTTGCTCCAGGATATTAAAATCTCTTTAGAACCGATTCGAGCTAAAGAACATTCCTTGCATTTTCATCGGCACGAAGAGTGACCAAGATTTAGTACCTCAGGTGTGCACCATAAAACGAAGTCACGCCTTAAATTTGTGCTTAATTTTCTCAAGAGATACGAAATTCAACCGGACTCATACTGTCGGAACCTTGGGCTCCCTGTCCCAATAAATGTATCGGTTAAGGAAAACGCGCTCGCAGATTTGTTTCATGTTCTAGCTGAGGTCTCTATAAACCCGTACGTTATTCACGTCCCTATATAAGAATACTAAACTCTGCCGCTTGAATGCCAGCTCGCTTGCGCTCCCTGGAGCCCGGCCCGGGGCGTCTGCAAGAGCATATCGCTACGCCACAATAACGGCCGTTTCCGCGGCCGTTTTGGCTGTCGCTTTTATGGCATATCGTCTTGCGCACAGGCAGGGTTCAAGCTCGTAGCTTGTTATTTTCGGATGTCTCTCGACCTGTATTTGGTCGAATTTCGGGTGGCCTTGGTGGCGTTACTCCTCCCCCTTTCCCCTTTCCCCTTGACCCTGGTCGTCAATCCACCCTCCTCTTTGATTGTATTGTGGTGGCGCCTCATGTGTCATGCCATGGTCGCCTCAATTCGTACGATAGAGTTTTCCATAATTGCACCCTCCGCCACAGCATCCACCCTCGGCGATCGCCACGACCCAGCGGTAAGTATTGGCCCCGACGGACGACAGCCAGCATGCGCGCGTGGTTTAATCCGTGCATGCGGCATACCAGGCATAATACGGACCATGTCCTACGGAACTTCGTATCCTGGGTCATATAGCGACAACTACGGGTCGCGTTACTCGTCTTCAACCCGCGGCCATGTTAGCGCCGATAAGCTGGATGAGCAGCTCTCAGTCCACATAAAGAAGGCCCTGTCGCCAGAGGAAGTTGCTCCTAAGCAGAAACATGTACGAGCAGCGATTGTTTATACATGGGACATGAAGGGCGCAGGAAACGTGTGGAGATATCTTCAGGCGTACCCCATGCTCGGTGATGAAGTGGTCATCTTCAAGGCACTCGTGATGGCGCATAAGATCATGAACCAAAGCCATCCAAATGTATTGTTGAATCTATACCATTTACCAGTAACATAATATAAACCAAGGCCCTTCGAGAAATCTCAAATGATCCGGCTTGGCTCCGCAATCTGGGGAGGAATGTCGGCAGCTTCCGAGGTTTCACTCTGCACAGCGAGATTGTATACTAATGTTTGCAAAGGCTACGGGGGGCTCATCCAAACCTATCTTCAGTTTTTGCTTACCAAGCTGGAATATCATCGATTACATCCAGAGTTTTCAGGGTCGTTTGACTATGAGGAGTATGTCACACTAAAAGGAGTCGAGGATCCCAACGAAGGGTAAGTAGGCATCAGATACGACCTATCTGATATGAATTTCTGAAGGTTCGAAACCATAAATGATATGCTGGAGCTCTTGAAAAAGATCGACGTTATGGCTAAGTACATATTCGACAACATACGCCCTGGAATTGGCGGCAATGAATGTCGCATCTCGGCTTTGATACCTCTGGTTGAGGAGAGTTACGGAATTTATAGGTTCCTGATAAGCATGCTCTCGGCGATGCATCAAAGTAAGATCTATCTGGTAATCTGCGAACTCGGTGTAATTTTCTCCTAGTTGTTGGGTCTGTCGACGTTTTGGCACCACTGCGGGAGCAGTTTAACCAAAGTCACTATCAGCTTTATAAATTTTACTATGATTGCGCGGGTATCAAATACTTGACTTCACTGATCACAATTCCGACGTTGGATAAGAGCCCTCCCGATTTTCTTCAACGAGGTCCACCGAGGTTGCCTGCTCGACCGATAACACCCCCACCATCAAAGTCTGATGATGATTTGATCGCAAAACAGCAGGCTGAAGTAAGCACAACGGCGTACGTTGAAACTATCCGTTGACACATATTTAGCTGGAGGCTCAAATTCAGGCGGAGAACCAGCGTCTTGAAGCAGAGCGTAAAGAAGCCGAGGCAAGGCGAAAGGAAGCAGAGCGACTTGCAGCAGAGCGGAGGGAAGCTGAAGCTGAACGACAACGCCAGCTCGAGGCTCAGCGCAGGGCCGAGAGTCAGCGCCTCCAAGAGCTTCAACAACAACAGGCACTCTACGAACGTCAGCGACGGGCCGAAGAAGAGAGTCTGCAGCAGGCTCAGTTGCATCAGCAGCGTGCTATGGAACTGCAACAGTACCAGATTATGCTCGAAAATATGCGGAACCAGGCAGCACGCGATCGTGAAGCCATTGATATTTACGACAAGGTCCGCAAGATGCTCTTAGATTTGTGTCACTTAATCTTTCCCAGCGTGTTAAATCCCTTGAACAACAAATTGCGACCATGAGTCTTAACTCGAACGATGGTCTTTTGAAAAGCCTCCAGGACGAACTGGCTTTGTGGAAGCAAAAGTATGAGGCACTAGCAAAACTCTACGCCCAACTCAGAAAAGAGCACCTTGATCTTCTCAACAAGTACAAAGAAATTAAGGATGGGGCGGGACGACAGGCTGATGACATTCGGAAGGAGCTGGACGATGTGAAAAACGAGATGAAGGTATACTGTCATTCAATTACCCAATCTAAAAGAATTACAGGCGAAGGCTTTACAATTGACCGATGTCCTCGTTGAAAGGGATCGGTTGAGGCTCGAGGCGGACAAGATTCGACAAAGCACGGAAGAGGAGTTGAATCGTCTACGAAAGGAGCTCAAGGATGCCAAGGACTCCCTTGTGGACTTATCAAAGAGCAAAAGCTCCGAGGTTTCGTCAATTGCAAGCCGGCTCAACCTTGAGAAGGCAGAACTTGAAAAAAGGCTCAATCAGGTCCACGAAGCCGAGAAAGCTGAGTTGGAACGGAGGCTTCGTAATACCCTTGGCATGGAGCGATCAGACATTGAGGAAAAACTAAAGCAGCTTCTGAAATCCGAGCTAGAAGAGAAAGAAAGGATGAAAATGGTTTGCTGAAATATATTGTGCTAGTGACTAAGCATTCCCAGGGCTGGCAAGATCAGCAATCCGGCCTTGCTGCAGAGCTGGAACGGTTGAAAGCCGAGCACATCTTACAGTTAAATAGGATGATGGGTATAGATACTAATTAATTCTTACACAACGTCTGACCTTCACTTGTAGACAATATCCTTCAAACGTGTGTCGTTAAGGTCGATTCGGCTATCCTGGCCCTTGATGATGTGGCAACTGAAGGAAATACGACCGCTTCACCTGAGTATGTTTCCACTTTGTTGGAGAAAGTTGTTGGCCTTGCAGGAGATTTTGCTGCGAGTTTCATCCGCATGCTCGAGGTTCGGGTTTCATTTTGTCTAACAGCACTGACTTTGGGTTATTTTTCTATATAGGGTGCTGACCAAGCGGAGGCGATTACCACCTCGAATGCTCTTGCCGTTGGGTTGGAGCAACTTTTGTCCAACACCAAAGGAGTGCTCCGACTTGCAACTGATGACAAGGATTTAGAGGAAATAACTGCGGCAGCCAAGGCTGGTGCCATTAGTGGCAGAAATCTGTTTGATAAGCTCAAGTCGGCTGTTTTGGCTACAATTGAGCCGTCAAGGCGGCCGGAGCATGTTGGCGTCCTCACCAGAGACGCAGTCATGAGCCTTTTGAACATAAGCCCGCTGGTGGAGAAACTTGCGCCGAAGGCTGCGTTCGAAATGGTCGGCGGAGATATCGGCGACTTGGTGGAGAAGGAAATGCAAGCGGCAGCGAAGGCAATCGAAGATGCCGCCAAGCGCCTTCAAGACCTCATGTCGCTGCCTTCGACCGACCTTAATGTTCACCAGGCCGTTCTTGCGTCAGCCATGGCCCTTACGAACGCCATTGCGCAGCTCATCAGGTGCGCAACGGTCTCGCAACAAGAAATCGTGGCTCACGGTAGAGGATCAGCCGGTGGCTCAAACGCGGCGTTCTATAAGAAGAACAACAAGTGGACTGAAGGGCTTGTGTCTGCCGCGAAATCTGTCGCTGTTGCTACAACGTACCTTGTCGAGTGTGCTGACGGACTTGTGAAAGGAACGCACTCGATGGAGCAGCTGATTGTCGCCGCTCAAGAGGTCGGGGTGGCCACCACGCAGCTCGTAGCCGCGTCGCGGGTTAAGGCCATTCCGTTTTCGAAGGCGCAGGACAAGTTGGAGGACGCTGCAGTAGCGGTGCGTGAGGCCACCAAGCTGCTGGTCAAGGCTGCCAAGGATGCCGCCAAACTTCGGGCAGAGCAGGCTGCTCGCGAAGAGATAGGCCAAATGGGCCGTCATGAGATCAAAATCAAGGAGATGGAGCAGCAAGTCAAAATCCTGGAGCTTGAAAAGGAGCTGAACCAGGCGCGGTACAAGCTGGGCGAGATCCGCAAGCAAGGCTACATGGAGTGAGCAAGCCTACCGCCTATGTTTGTCCGTGTATTTTTGGCGACTCTTCCCTTCTTCGTCCGCTTGTGCCTCTTAAATCTTGTCTTTCTGTCTGCCTTGATTGAGCCGTGGCCTCTTTAGTCTGTTTTCAATTTGTTCCTTATCAACAACACGGCTCGCGGGAACGGCAAACCCGCTCATCAGACCAGGAAAGGTGGCTGGGCAAGATTGTGACGTTTTGGCTGTGAAGTGTCTGCAGATTTTCTTTCTGTCACAGCCATGCAGCATGGGGACGATGGTCAAGGGCTGGGCGACCCTGGGTCGCCACCCCAGCGAGAAGGGTTACCGTCCGCACCGACGCCCGTCTCAATGAACTCGGGCCCATCACGGGCCTCGGCAGCTGCAAACTCAGTCGGATCCTCACCGTCACTGACTCCGGCTTCGCTACCCTCCGCCTCGGCCACTGCAACCACGGCGCACCAGGGCCAGATCCTGTACTCGGACTACGAGTCGATCCGGCAGTACCTCTCCTCGTACCTGATCGCGCTAGCGGAGAACGTGCCGTACACCCCGGCATCTGCGTCCCTTTCGTTCGCGGCGCGGGTGGCCCGCTCGTCGCCGCAGCGAGCGTCGGCGCAGGAGAAGATGTCTCGGCTGCCGGCCCAGCCATTCCTAGACCTCGCCACCAACGTCATCGACGAGATGAACCGGCGTATCATGGACAACCCGGATGTGCCGTTCCTGCCGGTCCGGCCCGACCTGGACATGAGGAAGAACCAGGCCCGCCAGAAGCTCGGGACCCTGCCGACCGCTCGGTTTAAGGTTGGATCGAGCGCAGAGGGGAAGTCGAGCCTTGCTGGGTCTGCTAAGCTACCTTCGTCTCACACACCTGCACAGGACCTGGCTTGTGATGTCCTGTTTGAGATCGAGCGGCGGTACCCCGATCATCCGTCCTTGTTCGAGTCCAGGCACGGAAACGTAAGGGCAGCCTATCTCAGCCAACTGGCCGTTCCCTCCTCCCTCAAAGGCAGCTGCCGCAGTTTGATCACTGATCCACACATTCAGTCAAGGCAGGGCCCTAACAAGGCGGCATCTAACGGTGACGGAGCTCCCGCTGATGCCATGGCGCGAATGCAACTTGGGTTTGAAAAGTTCACGGACGAACTTAAAGATCGAGTCAGTCGGCTTGAGCAGGAGCTGAGGGATAAGGTGCCAGTGTGTTTTCCAGCCGCAACATCCTTCTCTCCCCTTCTTCATCCCCCAAGAGTCCTTCCACTGCACCGACTGATAACCATCTTAGGATGCGGAGCTATCTTTCCTGCGCCCAGAGGTCGAGGCTTTGAGGAGGGAAAACTCGGTTAGAAGCCCCCCTCCCCTCTCTTTAACTCCCGTAACCCTTTTCTACATTGCTCTCACCAAACAGGAGCTGAAGTCGGAGGTGGAGGCTCTGAGAGGTGCACAAGACGACCTCAAGCAGGAACACATGTTGCTCGAGGAGGAGTACAAGGAGCAAATGGCCGTGCGTAGTGGTGTCCACCACCATGTTCTTGACAATTGTCTTAGCTTGCGAGCGAAATGAGAGGCGAGGCGACTCGGCTGTCCGAGGAGTTGCGTATTCTGACCGCCAAGAGCGAGGAAATGTTCCAGGAGAAGGCTCGGCTGCAGGCTGCCATCGAGGTATCTTGGCTCCTCAAGATTTCCACACCGGCTCTTTTTGAACTTGCCCATTTCTTCACGTAGTCATCTGGCTCAGGTCGTCAGAGCTCGCACGGAGTTGCGCCCCACGGCACTGCCGCAAGGTCTCCAGGTCCCGCCACAGCAGACTTGACTGTATACACGGTAATAGACCCTTCACATGTCACGTCATTCCAGTCATCTGTAGCGAGCTTGGTGTCCTCCGCAAGGTAAGTCAGAGCTTCTTGCCGTCTCTTCCTTAATAAGGGGACATCAGAACCGCACTCCCGACAGACATCCTGTTGTCCATGAAAGCTGTTGTTCTTGCGTGCAAGAAAATCACTGAAGACACAGAAAACTACGAACGCGCTCTTTCGTCAGGAGAGCTACCTCCTATGCCGGCCACGGACCAGGCACACTTGTTCGATCTCAAGGGCAGGCTATCGGACACGTTGCAGCAGCTAATGGTGTCGGCGAAAGCCCACGCCACGACCGCCCTACAGCTGCAGCAGCAGGGCGGCGCGGCTCCGCAGCCACCAGCGAGCGTACAGGACGTGGAGTCCGCGTCTGAGACTTTAACCACCGTCATTCTGGAGCTGACGGCCCTGGTGAATAATGGCCAGCATGCACACAATAGCCGGCGTAGGGGGTCCGCGGCGGCGAATGCGTATTCGTCAGGAGGTTCTCCAAGCGTCCAGACAGGACAGCCTGCTGCCGTTGGCGCGTCAGCTGTTGGCCAGATCCCTGTCGGACCAACGCTGGAGGCCCACGAGCTGAAGGTTAGTTAGATCTGTTTATATCCCTTTTCACGGATCAACAATCCGTTAAAGATTACTAACCGCTAATTTTAATCCCTGGTCGTCGTCCGCTGCCTGAACGTCCTCGCGCAACATCTCCTCGATGTTGTAACTACCAAGGCGTACCTCGAGCAGCAAACAGACTCAATCGTCAATGCGATTCAGACACTGCTCGTGGCGATGAAGGCGCCAACGCTGGAGGCCGACGCGCTGGTTCAGATGTCCAAAAACGTTACCGGCCTAGTCGGCACCGTGGTGCAGGTGGCTACCCGGACACTGAGCCGGCCGTCTGCGGGGCGGATTCGCGAAGACGGCGAGCGGGCAGCGCGCGACCTTGCTAATGCCAACGCAGGGCTCGAGGGCCTGGTCGCCGGCATATCCCCGACCTCACCGCAATCGGCCCAGGTGCGACAGAAGCTGGCGAGCTCGAGCTACGAGATCGCGAAGTACATCAAGGAGCTGATTCGCGCCGTCGACTGATCGCATCATTCGTTCCTCCCCGACTGACTGTGTGCCGACCTCTCTCCCTCCCTCCCCCCAACACTACTCTTCCTAAGTGTCTCTCCGTCGATGTGGAAGGGAGGGTGAGGGAGAGGGGCGTTGGTTTGGTCTGTAGTCCATCCCACCATCTTTGCAGTTTCTGTGGATGAAAAGACGCTTGTGATTTTGATTATAGAGATCTATAACCTTCGCCCTTTCCCCTCGTCCTCCCTGCTATCCCTCCCCCCCTTCACCTTCCCTCCCTCCGAGTAGATCCGCCGCAAGGCCGGACAAGACATCACCGCGCTCAAGGAGCGCCAGAAGGAGGTGGAGATGAAGAAGCAGCTG